>JACXGK010006342.1:0-29146 GCA_016801125.1 Novumbra hubbsi
GTGGGGTACTGCATCCTGCTGTTCTTTAACTTAACATCCTGTGCGGTGGGGTACTGCATCCTGCTGTTCTTTAACTTAACATCCTGTGCGGTGGGGTACTGCATCCTGCTGTTCTTTAACTTAACATCCTGTGCGGTGGGGTACTGCATCCTGCTGTTCTTTAACTTAACATCCTGTGCGGTGGGGTACTGCATCCTGCTGTTCTGCTGCTGTGCATTCTAGGGTCCCATGTTTGGCTTCCTCGGGCCAGGTGGTTCTGCCTGGGGCATAGGCCCAATGCTGATATATGAAAATAGGTACCAAAACAATATCGGAACAAAAAAGAAAAAATATTTTAGACAAACTGTCTATTTCAAGTCATGAATGATGTATATAGTGTTTTCATAGCATCATTTAGCAACTAGCAAAACAAATTCTGTTGGATTTGTCTACTCTGAATAAAGAGAATGAGGGAGAGTGTTTGTGATCGCAAGCAGCTCTGCACTTGTCATCTCCATACTGAGGACCAAGTGCCTCACTTAGCCCTTTCTGGACCCAGTGGAATTCATCATAATCCAATTTCTTCTATAGCCTGATGAACTGCTTCTTTCCTGAATTCTTTGGAGGACCACACAACATTGTATACTTGTGGGACTTCTAGATCGTTATTCAATCAGTATTATCCACATAAAAGTGTTCTAACTGTAATCTTTTATCAATTAAAGTGTCTAACCATGCTGAGTAAACGGATTAATGAAATGTTACGGACACGTTCTGTTTACACCAAACTGTCACAGTTTTAAATAGATAGATATAAATATTTAGGTATATATATAGGTATAGATATATCTTAGACTCACGCTCCTCTATAGACAGGCTCAGTAATCTCCCTCTCAGATCATTTTCTTGTTTGGTGCTGTATATTGGGCCATGTTCGCTTCTTCATCTTCATTCCCCTGGCTGCTGTCTAGAGGAGGAACATAGGCAGCGTTGTCGGTGTTCAGGGCTCTGCAGTCTTTTCCCTTCAGGGGTGTTGGGAGTGTGGTAGTCATATCAGACATGTTGGAAGGGGTGGCGGCGTCAGTGGCTGGTTCAGGCTGATTTGTGGCCACCCGTGGCTATATGTTGCAGTGTGTTGTACCTCAGCCTCCCTGCCTTCCTCCCTGCCTGTCTCCCTCCCTGCCTGTCTCCCTCTCTGCCTGTCTCCCTCTCTGCCTGTCTCCCTCTCTGCCTGTCTCCCTCTCTGCCTGTCTCCCTCTCTGCCTGTCTCCCTCTCTGCCTTCCTCCCTGCCCGCATCCCTCCCTCCCTGCCTCTCTGCCTCCCTCCCTGCCTGTCTCCCTCTCTGCCTCCCTGCCTCTCTGCCTCCCTCCCTGCCTCTCTGCCTCCCTCCCTGCCTCTCTGCCTCCCTCCCTGTCTCCCCCCCTGCCTGTCTCCCTGCATGTCTCTGTCTGTTTATTGTGCACGGTAGGAAAAATAGCTGCTGCTTCTGCAACATCTAACCCAGACCTAATGCCCTTCCCTCTGCCCCGCAAATGGAAAGGTGTCCTCTATTCTGTTTGGTTTAGGGGGCAGGAGCAGGCAGGGGGCAGGAGCAGGCGGGGGGCAGGATCAGGCGGGGGGGCAAAACAGGGAATGTGTTATTTAACATGACTAATTAGCACTGCCTCTCCTTGGAAGATGCCTCCCAAGGGTGTGGGCTTTTGTAAATGCTCTGTTTAACTCTGGCCAGCTGGGTTCACTGTTCACCTGGCCGAGCCAGGCAGCACAGGAACCTGGCCGCAGATGTCCTGTTCCTAGTCCAGACACACTACTGAAAGGTTGCGGGTTCTTTGGGATCAACCTGAACATGTTTCCTGTCCTAGCAGCTGGCGATCTGCCTAACTACAGTGTCACCACCCTGGCTGTGGTCACCGTGGCTCCGGTCATTGTGCTCATCGTCCTCTCTGGCATCGCCGTCCTGGTGTTCCGGCGGATCCATCAGAACCACATGGAGAGGCTGACGGCCCGGGAAGCCGAATACGGCACCATTGATGGACTCATAGCCTCCAACGTGGGAGAAAGCACACTGGCGGTGAGTAGGACAGAATCCCACTGTCATTAGTGGCTCTGCGCAGAAGCATCTGCTATATGACTCCAATGTATTCAAGCCCAACCAGCATGCAGGTCCTTCAAGAATCCCGAAGCAGGACTACTGTCAGGTCCATAGTACTGTTGATATGTAAAACAAACTCTGTTCAGGCAGTTAGAATCCATCCAGTCCACCTATGTTCATTTATCAGAATCTATTCAGTCCAGCTCAGTTTATTGTTTAGAATCTATCCAGTCCAGCATAGCCATGAACCTCTGCCGAACATGGAACGATGTTAAGTTCCAACAGCAACAGACTGTAGTGTGTGTGCTAGTAGTAATTAAATAGTTTGTTTTACCACCGTGATTAAAAATCGTGCCTATTGTTTTACTAGTGCTTATTGAACCCATGTGTTTGTTGGATTCACCTGATATCAAGAAAATCGCTTCTTTGTTTTCTTGAATATTTACTGATTAAGTGAAATAATGGCGTAATTATTGAAAAGTTGATTACTATTCATCCACCACAAGACCCAGACAATCGTGTGTAAGCAGTTCGACATGACCAGTCCTATTGATAACATGACCAGTCCTATTGATAACATGACCAGTCCTATTGATAACATGACCAGTCCTATTGATAACATGACCAGTCCTATTGATAACATGACCAGTCCTATTGATAACATGACCAGTCCTATTGATAACATGACCAGTCCTATTGATAACATGACCAGTCCTATTGATAACATGACCAGTCCTATTGATAACGCTGTGTTGGGGGTTGTGCTGGAGGTTGGATCTACTCTAGGCTATTTTCTAAGCCCATCAGAGCACTTGGCTATGGAAACCCCAAATATGCTGCGGCTGAAAGTTTGTTTCAGTATAATTAAAAAGTGCTTGGCAACAGCCAACGTCAAGTTATTAGGAACTGTAGCGGCAGGGAAAAATAAAGCCGCCTTTTCCCTGAAATGCATGTGGCCCTCCCGCTGTAGCCCGGGGCCCCTGCCGTGATTATGATTATGGTAATGCTGTGGCTGAACCCCCTCTGCCTGTCCCTCAGCTCCATCCGCAGTCCGGATCCCTCCCACAACACAGGGTGCTAAACTCCGCCAAATGACTTAGCACTTCGATTTATGGCTTCCTTTAGCATTTCTGTCCTTTTCCAAATTGCTTTCGCACAGCTGTTGTTTTATGCATGCAGCATCTATTTTTCAACTTTTTCCATTTTAGTTTTTGTACTTGTTTGTTTTTCTCTGCCGATTTTGGAGTAGGGTTGCTGAAAACTGCCCTCTAGTGTCCGCTTGGGCACTCTGCAGAGGCCTGCGGAGGAGATAAAAATACAAGACTTTGCAGCATTGCGCCTGTTTCCAGTCTGTGTCTGGGATTAGATCAGATCTCCCTGCCCCCTCAGCTCACTAATCACCAGAGACTGCTGCTGTTTCCCCAGCAGGGAGCCCTTTATTTGACAGGGGCCCAGACAGACAGGCAGAAGCAGGCAGACGGGCATAAACACAGACTGATGGGCAGATAGAGACAGACAGGCAGACACAGGCATATAGATGGGGAGGGTGGGGCAGGACAGAGGGGTGGACATGGGTGCAGAAGGGGTTGAATGGGGGGGGCAGGTGTGTATGCATACAGACTGACAAACACTGATAGACAGACACACACTGATGCACAGACACACGCTGATGTTGCCACTGTGTGTTTACTACCCTCAGAGTAGAGCAGTGGGCACTGAACACGCTCCACTTAGCCTGGGCCTCTTTAGAGGGGGGGGGGGGGGGGGGTTGTTTGCCCCTTTTCCAGGTGCTCTGTTTTCTTGGTATGGGCCTACTTTCATGGAGATTACCAGCTGATCCAGTTTACCTGGATGCGGTTTATTTATTGTCTGACCCTCTCCTCTCTCTCAGGACTTGCTGGATCATTCCTGCACGTCGGGAAGCGGCTCCGGACTCCCCTTCCTGGTTCAGAGGACTGTTGCCCGACAAATCACACTGAACGAGTGTGTGGGTCAGTATACACATCCTGTTTTATCAAATGTCTCCGGTGTACATTTAGGCTCTGTATCTCCTTCGGAATGGGTTTAGGTTTAGAGTTCAACTTCAGTCATCTTAAATCGGGGCAACTTTGGCAAAGCAATTTGGGTTGCTAAACAAATCTATTGCTGTTCCTTGACCCGGAGTGGCTTCTTTTATTTGGAACGGCTTTTAGTTGTCACGGAGCGCGTTTGTGACACTCAACTCCCTAAACCCCAGGTTGCACACATTACTTTGGTTGTCGGTCACACGGGGATACACAGCAGTTAATAGGATTTGTTTTTGCACAAAGATAAAGTTCAGTAAGAAAAGTAACATTTTGTTTACCACTTTGTTGTATAACCAGTTAATTAACATTGGGTTCATTTCGATTGTAGTTGGATGATTGTGTAAATATGTTGTTAATTCTGATAAAAAAATGCACACGGTGGCCTAATGGATGGTCATGGTCTCTGCCACAGGGAAAGGCCGGTATGGTGAGGTGTGGCGTGGCCAGTGGCAGGGAGAGAGTGTGGCGGTGAAGATCTTCTCCTCCAGGGATGAAAAGTCCTGGTTCAGAGAGACGGAGATCTACAACACAGTGCTGCTGAGACACGAGAACATCCTTGGTAGGTACCTTACCTCACCACACCACACCAAGCAGCCCAGACCGGCAGGACCGCCTCTCTGTTGGCCCAATCCTAGTTACAGCACCTTTCTAATAATTAATAATAGTGGCTTATTTGAACCTTTATTGTCTGCAGGCTTCATCGCTTCAGACATGACCTCCCGGAATTCCAGCACACAGCTGTGGCTCATCACCCACTTTCATGAGATGGGCTCCCTGTATGACTACCTGCAACTGAGTACCCTGGACACAGCGGGATGTCTGCGCATGGCCTTGTCCATCGCCAGTGGCCTGGCACACCTCCACGTGGAGATATTTGGCACGCAGGGCAAGCCGGCCATCGCCCACAGAGACCTCAAGAGCAAGAACATACTGGTCAACAAGAACGGCCAGTGCTGCATTGCCGATCTGGGTACGTGCATATCGTTTGTTCTGGTTATGAAGCGTACGTGCCCTGAAGTCTGTGCGAGGGGTCTCGAACACAATGACCCACGTGAAAAACATTAGTGGCTTGGGGCAAATGCTTATGAGGAAAGCCTGCCGCAATCAGTAACTTTAATCCGTAGGGAGATGTTTTCGATAAAACGGCCAAGGATATAGTTCAATATGTTGAAATTAGGGCAGACCGAAATATGGTGGAGAAACCAATTTACAGTTTAAAAAAAAAAGAAGCTTTTGAAGAACATTTTTTTTTCATTAGGTTTTTGTTCACATTTTAAATACAGTGCTCAAAGAAATTAAGGGAACACGTGATCAACAAAGTATAACACCAAGTCAGGTGGCCAGAGTGTGTAAGCAGTTCCTGGAAAGACAAAGGCATTGATGCCATTTATGGGCACGTTCTGAGAACCTTTGGGACGTTATGCATTGGTGCTTCCAACGCCGCTAAGTAGCGCCACAGACTGTCCAGGTGCTCTCTGAGGCCCTGACTCACGAGTTGGGAGTGCATACAGGCACATGAGGACAATACCCACAACTGAGTCACATTATGAGATGCCTGGATGAAATTCACAGTTGGAATGGGTAGGTATTTTTGGTGTCCATTGACCGTTGCTGTCATTTTGGTCTCATTGTATAACACAATGTACAGTAAAGATTTTGATGTATTATATTTCCTTCATCAAGACCCAACGTGTGATTACGTGTTCCCTTTAATCCATGTTTTTTAACTCTTCCGTGGAAAGAACATTCTGAATTCTATTTGTTGATGTAGGACTGGAGATGGTAAAAGCTTTTCTGCTGGTATTCCAGTGAATACTCCAACCCTCTTCTTTCAATTTCCTCTTTTTGTTTACCATTAGATAAAAAAAGCAATGCAGTAGGCTCTTAACCAGAAATGTATTAAGGAGCCTTCTTAAGCACCACGCCTGACAGCCACAATGTTCTCTGTGCTAAGTAATGATAAGTGGGAACTATTTCAGGTAGCTCTCTCCATCTCCTGCTACCATTTGAGAAATATACTAATAGAAAGAATTTCACTGCAATTAAGTTGTTTACCCACCTCATTCTTCTGATAAACAACATATTGATGTTTTTTTGATGCGACAAATGTTATTATGAAGATTTTTTTTTTTAACCACACATTTAGTCGTTGGGCAGTTTTCATTTTGTTCAAAACCTCCATTGGTTATTTTTACTTGGAAAAATGGAAATTGTAATAGATTTATGGCAAAAAGCAGTAGATTATCAATCGCTTGGAATAGATGGGTTTATTGTTAAAAAAAAATTAAATCATGCAGACATCCAGAAAATATTCAAATGTTATGTTCAGCTACAGTTGAGGTCTTATGTCAATGTCAGTTTAGTGCCACTACGGACAATTATTGCCTGACGAACCTCTCCTAAAACAGTGTGTAATTAGTTAAGAACCAGAATCGTCAACCGATTGAGGGCTGGATTTAAACTCACACCAAAAATCTAAGTAAAAAATGTAAATCCAACTTGGGTGAATTTGATCAAGGCAGCTCATAATGTGACTCAGTAGTCTGTACGGCCCCCAACGTGCCTGTATGCACTCCCGACAACGTGCCTGTATGCACTCCCGACCACGTGCCTGTATGCACTCCCGACAACGTGCCTGTATGCACTCCCGACAATGTCTGGGCATGCTCCTGAGGAGACGGCGGCGGGTGTCCTGGGGGATCTCCTCCCAGACCTGGATCAGGGCATTAGTCAGCTCCTGGAGAGTCTGTGCCACTGCTTGGCATCGTCAAATGCACTAATACATAATTTCCTAGAGGTTCTCAATTGGATTCAGGTCTGGGAAGCGTGAGGGCTAGTCAATGGCATTTATGCCTTTGTCATCCAGGAGCTACCTACACACTCTGGCTACATGAGACCAGGCTTGTCCTGCACTAGAAGGAACCCAGTGCCCAAAAGTAAAGATACATATAGGATTTCACCCTGGTATTTAACCGCTGGCAGGGTTCTGTTGACTAGCCAATACCATTTGGCTAGTGAATGCGCACAGCTCTCACTAGAGGATTTGGGCCCTCATGGAGTCTGTATCGAACTGTTTGGTCAGACACATGCACACAGTAACCTGCTTTAGGTCATGGTTGTAGGGCTCTGGCAGTGCTCATGCTGGACATCCTTGCACAAAAAAGCAGATACCGGTTGATGCCCTATATCAGCATTCCTCGAGCTGGGTTGATGCCCTGTCCATCCCTCCTCGTGTAACGGCCCGTCTCCTGGTATCTCCTTCATGCTCTTTTGACTGTACTGTGAGACACAGCATCCCTGCGACGGCACAAATGGATGTGCCATCCTGGATGAGCTGTCACACCCGGAATTGGCTGCAGGTACCGCCTCAAGCTACAAGTAGTGGCAGGGACACTAGCAGAACTAGAGAAGGATCAGTCTGGGTGGATACGGAGAGGGTTGTCTGTGACCACCACCTGCAAAACATTCCCTTCTTCGGGGTGGTCCTGCTTTTGCTTCTCCAGTGCACCTGTTATAACTTTCATTAACACCAATACTGGTGACATAGATTCACAATAGCTTATGTTTCCTAACTGGACAGATTGATATCCCTGAAGTTTAATTGACTTGGTGTTACCAGTGATGATTACTTCCTCCCTTTTTATTTATTTTAGCAATGTGCTTTGGTGCCTGCTGAACCATGACAACTTTACTTTGTACAGATAGTTTGTTGAAAATATCATGTACTGTCCTTTTAATGCTAAACATTTACAGCCGCCAAGTAGGGTCGTTTCAGATTCAGTCTGATTTACTGAACTGATCAATGTAAACCAACATGTGGACGTGGACAGTAGGTGCATCGTAGATGACGAGATCTCCCAATACTTGGCCATTTTATGCTGATAATTGTTGTTCTTACGTTGTTGCACAATTTGCCCGTGCTTCAAAGTGTGCATATATTTTTCAAGAACAAATACAATGTCTCAGTTTCAACATGTTGATATTTTATTACGCAGCATCGTAACATGTTTGGTTTATATTTTTGTTGTTAAGATAATGAAAATATTACAAATATTATAATACTCAGGTAAATGTATTTGAAAGGTTTACCATCGCTTAACCTTTAGTCAATGTAACAAACAAAATAATTACGTTGTGACAGGGCTTGTTTGAACGTACTGCTTCATATGGAAATTCAGCCAGCCTCTGCAATTGGTCAGGATAGAAAAAAAAGTAATCCAGGAAGTCTATTATCATTTTGATTATGTAAGGTGTCCCTTGTAGATACAAAACACATGCTTAATTCAAACCCTAACTACCGGGGGCGCACCCTTCAAAATACATTTTTATTGTTCAGAATTAGAAGTGTGTGGCATGGGATGAATGTGGTAAATAAAGCTCTGTGTATAAATTCCTATAGCGGATTTGAATTAATCCCAGCCCTGCAGTGTTTATGGCCTCAAGTATTTTTTTCCAAACTGTCTTGTAGTATAATTATCTAAATTGTTAGTTGTTTTCACATGATTTGACCCCTTCTAAATTGCCTAGTACATTTATGTGACCTCAGACCTAACTCTGTGTAGAACTCATTGTTTTATCTACCATGAATGACAGGCTTTATAAAAGCACTATTTTATCTGTTCCGCTTTTAAAAAAGAAAGAAATGTTTTGATCTGTCTATGATTGCAGTGAACATTATTTGCTCTCCAATCACTCATGTTCGGTGCCTGCAGCTGTCCAATTTTGATGTGCTATTTTGTTAACAGACGCTTGTTTTTCATGGTTCTAGGTCTTGCTGTGATGCATTTCCAAGACACCAATGAGTTAGACGTGGGCAACAACCCTAAGGTGGGCACCAAGCGCTACATGGCCCCGGAGGTCCTGGATGACTCCATCCAGATGGACTGTTTTGAGTCATTCAAGAGAGTGGATATCTGGGCCTTTGGCCTGGTCCTGTGGGAGGTCGCCAGGAGGACGGTCAGCAATGGTCAGTACAGGACAGGCTGCTTCATCTGCTTACCAAATTGCACCTTATTTGCTGTTTAGTGCACTGGGGCTGTAGTTCATCTAGGGCAGGGGTGTCAAACCGGTTCCCCGGAGGGCAGAGTGTCTGCAGGTTCTTGTTTTCTCCTGTTAATTGGTTCCCAGTTCAGACCTAAACAACCAGGTGAGGGTAGACCTAACCAATTAGTGACCTCATTTATCAATCAAGTACAAGGTGAGAGTGAAAACGTGCAGACACTCGGACCTCCTTGGATCCGGTTTGACACCCGTGGTCTAGGGTATAGAGTGCAATTTGGGACATAGTGTCTGTTTATCCACTTATTCCTTTATCCTCTGCCATTGAAAAGTGAGCTTGATAACCAACTTCTAGATCCTCCACTATTGAGAACAGAACTCTAATAAAAACCTCTATATCCTCTACCTTCTAAAACAGAGCTCTATAACCAACTTATATATCCTCTACCATCTAGAACAAAGCTCAATAACCAATATCTATATCCTCTACCATCTAGAACAGAGGTCTATAACCAAGTTCTATATCGTCAACCCGTTTACATGGTGCATATTCAGCCCAATGCTGAATATATACTTCTCAGAAACATTAAGGGAACATCATCACAGTGAAACACCAAGTCAGTTAAACTTCAGGGATATCAATCTGTCCAGTTAGGAAGCATAAGCGATTGTGAATCCATGTCACATGTTTTGGTGCAAATGAAAGTGACAACAGGTGTTGGGATAAAGGCACATGGGGCCATACACACTACTGGGCCAAGTTGGAACAGCCCGTGAGGTCAATTGTTGACTTGAATTTTCGGAGGTTGAACCCAGCCCTCAATCAATGTTAATTGTGGTTTCCATTGGCCATTTTGTTCTTAACAAATTACACAATGTGCAGTAAAGATTTAGATCTGTAATATATTACATTTGAGACCCGTTGTGGGATTGAAGCGTTCCCTTACTTTTTTAGGCAGGGTATTGTCTATACTATGTACTATCTAGACAAGGGCTCCTTCACCAAGCTCTCAATCTGTCATGCACGTTTTCCCTCCACACCTAAAAGCCATGCACACTGAATTCAAATGAATGAATAAATAGCTGTAAGCTGATTTTTATTAAGATGAATGACTAATTTGAGCAGGACCGTGGTGAAGGGCTGTTTGCCCCTTCCCTGCTAATGGGCTTCCCTACAGGGACGTATGGACCTGGCTTATTTCTTATGAGTAGTGCTGAATCACCACAACTTGATATCAAAATATTTACTGGTTAGACATTTCTGCCTATAATTCTTTTTTTATTTTTTATATATAACCTGATCTAGACAATTGCATATTTAGATGTGATTAAAGCAGTAAACATGGTTTATTATCGTTTTTCTGCCTACTTGTCAACACATGCATGTCTGTATGGAAATATTATTTGGCATTACTTTCAGGGGTGTAAAATAATTTAGTGTCCAGTTGCCTTCTTCATATTGATTTCAGCACCTCGGACGCATCCTTTGCAGAAAGCTGTTTGCAGTCCAGCATGAAACAGCCTCATCTCCAAAATGCATTGACTGCTGGTGGAAGTTGCTGATAATATAAATACGTACTTTGACAGATTCTTAGGTTTTCCTGTTCATTAAAATGTGAATTTGACTTTTAATAAGTGACAAAAACAAGCCAACCTGGTCTGTGTTTAAGTCTGAGACCAGTGCTGCTGGTGTCTTGTCTGAAATGGATCCTGCTTTCTCCACTCTCAGTTTAATGGCTTCATGGTTATTTATAGTAGAGCCTGGCTGACAGCCAGACATGAGTGATTGGTTAATGTAGGACATTGCTACCTGACTTTCCTCATGGCTTGCCACCAGGCATACGGCTGCAACGGTCGCAACCACAGAACCAAGTAGCTTTTATCCATATAACTGCTGTTCTGCCTGCTGTTTGAAGTTGACGGTGACGGTGAGATCTTATGATATGTATGCGTGCCGTATGTTCCCCATATCAGGAATCGTAGAGGACTACAAGCCTCCCTTCCACGATGTGGTGCCCAGTGACCCCAGCTTTGAGGACATGAAGAAGGTGGTCTGTGTGGATCAGCAGAGACCCAACATCCCCAACCGATGGTTCTCCGACCCCGTGAGTGCAAAGCCAGAGACGACTAACACCAAGGAGATTGCCACTGGGTTGTCAGGGGAAAAACACTGGCTGCAATAAAATCTCTATTAAGATGCTGTGCAGAATGCTGCAGTGCCTGCTGGGTGGTCCGTCCTCATCAGAAGGTTTCCTGTCTTTTTGGTGAACAGTGTATCAGCCACCCACCTCGTCTGCCCAGCTCCACGGAGCACGTTCTAATATGGCCTGATTGACAACCCCAATCTCTGTGCTTAGAATTTTAGCATTGAAGAATAATTTGTGTGCTCTTTCCTTTGCTGCTTGTCACAATGTATTTATTTTGCTTTACATTTTATTTTCTTGTGTAAATTAGCATGCGTATAATGACTTTTTTGTTGTCAACAGGAACAATTTGGAATTAGCGGGAGATTTAACAGATTGAATTGTTTTTCTTCTCCTTTCGCAGACATTAGCGTCCATTGCCAAACTTATGAAGGAGTGCTGGTACCAGAATCCATCAGCCAGATTAACAGCGCTACGCATCAAAAAGACTCTGACAAAAATCGACAACTCCCTGGACAAATTGAAAACAGACTGTTGAACTTCTTACTCGTTGGTGCTGAAGTAGAGGAGACCTAAAGGCCTTTAAAGACTTCCAGCAGAAACCCAGTAATAAAGGGACTGGTTGGACTCAGTGCTCTTATAGTGGCACATTGTATTTATTTTAAACAATTGGTGGGACACATTTTGGCATCCAAAGATGGCTTACAGGGCATTTAAAAGACAATGCCAATGGTTTTGAATATTAGGTGACTACCCCTTTCAAGACATAGGAATATTTATCTAATAGTCACCTTCTTCAAGGAAGAAACTGTTACCTGGGCATTTGAATACAGTATATCGCTTTAGAGTTACCGATTTCTTTGGGTTGAGAAGTGTCTGAACATACAATATTGGCTCTCCCTTATCTCTTATTGCACTAGCAATGTTTGCATTCCTCACTTGCACTGTTGCGAATGCATTTAGTAGACAGAAGAAAATTGCCAAAAACATTTTGTTCTATAATCCACACAAAATCTGCATCTTTCTCACTGTTTTTCAGTTGTTAGAATGTGGAAAAAGTGTTAAGTTTGACTTTCACCGCATCTCTCACTTTCAATAATGTTAGAACAATTCTCTCAGTATTTCATCCAAACTGTAACTTATTTAGCTAACATACTGAATTGTAGAAATACTGCTGACAGTTATAGACACTATTTTCTTCTGAGATGTTGTCTAATGTATCCAGTCGCAGAAACTTTGTATATCGTCATACATTTTACATTACGTACCTGTTGTTTGTTTGTTTCATCAGCTTAATTGAGACATGCTGAAAGCAAATAAAATATTTCCTAGAGGATGCTGAACTCCGTTCATACAGAAGCAGAACATATGCCTGTAGGCCTAAAGTTATATTGTCTTAATGCGTGCATTGTCAAAGTAATTGAAGTCAAACTTCAGCCTTTTTTTATTTCTTTAATATTTTATATTAAGTAGTGATTTCTATTAATTAAATAGAAAATAAAATGTAGATGCTATCTGTCTCCTCTGTCACAGTCACAACATGAACCTTTCTCAATTAAAACATGCTTTTGTTATAGTTGTCACTAATTATCCACAGTTGGAAGATTCCCAAAATCTATGTGGGACTAAGCAGGAAAACTTGAATATTTCTCTGAATGTTTTTTGCAGACCTACAACATGTGAGTTTTGAGCTTGTGTTGATATCAAGCAGAGGTTGTTAATATAAACCTAATTTTCATTCAAACAGCACTGTCCTTTCCACCGCACTGTAGCATAGTACGCCCCTTCATTTGTTACTGACCTGCTGTGGGCCTCAAGCTGTTCGCTGCACAAAGTAACTTCTGGTGTTCAACCTGTTGACTACTGAAAAAAGAATGCAACACAGGAAAGTATGTAGAGTATGTTAATTTATCTCCTATGGAACACAACAGACAGTTGTCAAATGCAATTAATTGCATCTGGGTAATCTCAGAGGTTTCTGTAAAATCAAAGCAATTGCTACATCAATCACCAAGAATGACTTGCACCTCTTTCAAGGGATTAGGGGCCCAAAGTAGGGGCACTACACACACTAACACATTTACTTTTGTCTTTCCAAAAATAGAGCAGTATGTAAAATAGTTTGCTATTTGGAATTCGTGGTAAATATGAACAAGTCATTTTGTCTGTCTAACGTTTGCGTTGCAGTGGGCTGTGGTCCCCGGATCTATTCATGACCATATGTGGCCGTCTGGGTTCTATTAACATTGCAACTGAGTAAACCTACCCAAGGATTCTTTTTAGAAGAATGTTTACCATTGTAATTTGTCTGCAACGCATTTTGTGTACACATTTCCCTCAGCTTTAAGGTTCAGAAGCTTCCAATTAAAACATAGAAGCAAAGTGTTGCCTGTGGTGATAGTAATTCTTAAACTGAGCTCGGAGTTCCTAAGGCCTTAGAGTTTTTCTGATTTTTTTTCTGGAGTTCAGTTGTCCAATTTCATCATTAACCTGGCAAATTGTTTGCTTTGAACACTGCTTTCTATCTTTCTTTCAGTCTGTCTCGTCTTCCTCTGCTTTTATCTCCAGGAACGGTGCTATTTATCCAGGGGTGGGATGAGATTACTTAACTGCAAATAGCCTTGGCCTTGAATTATAGAGATTGCACATACCTGCTAAGAATGGAAGCAAATAGAACCCCTGCACTTGAAGTTGGTTACTATGGAAATGTACTAGCTATTTTGTCAGCTGTTAATAGTTTATTGTTGTGATTTTCATGTTGCTAGGTACAGTAGGTGTATAAGAGGTATTTAATCATTGCCTTGCATAATATTTTGCCCTTTTTGGAAGACTTTGGTGTGTTTGTTCTTTAAACAAATTCAATTCCTTTTGGATAACTTCAAAGGTCATTTTGGTATTATCCAAATGGAATTGAAGTTGTGCTGGCCAGAGATATTTAGAGTGTCCCGACCAAGATCTTTGGGCTTGAAAAACTGTTTGAAAGAGCCTTGCTAACAAACCAGCCTCATGAGTCATTAGCAATCAGTTGTTAAATGTGGTTAATGCACAAATCAAATCATATAAATCAAGGTGTTTAGCTGAGGTGAAGCCCTTTGCCACATTAGGCACATACTGTTGCAGGGTTTCAGATAGTATTCAGTTTTTTCATAATTTACTAAAAACGTGTTTGTTGGAATCTCTCATTTCACAATGTTTTCATAAGCTTTGTTTAAACGTGATTTAAATAGTAGTGTATAGACAACGCTTCACTTCAATGTAACTTAACTCTCTAATGTATATGGTTTATAAACTCTGTAGAAGGTAAAATGGGGAATAATGTGCTTTTTCTTGGATTCTGGTGGCTTTTGGCTTATTGCAAGACAAGGCAACCTGGTTTCTGGTATGCATCTCTGATAAAATAGATTCAAAAGCAAGTCGAATGGAATAGATACGCTTCCTCGTCATTCCTCACAATTCTGTTTTGTGCTGGGACTACTCCAACCCTAGCAAAAGGCACTTTAAATAGAAAATTGATTAAATCTAGGATGCAGTACTATTTGTTAATCACAGAAGTGTGTTTCCTGATTAAATGGTTTCTACTGACGTAGGCTATAGGGACAAATAGACGGGCGACAAAGAGACGTTCCGAACTCCCTCATTCTCATGTCTTTATCAGTGGGCTATAACGTTAATCCTCTTAAATTCCTGGCTGCAGAGGCGGGGCGTTTTCAGTTCTCTCGTTATTCCGAGTGAAGCAATTCGCAGTGTGCACATGGCAGACGGACTTGATAAAAAACCAATGATTTTCTCTGGAAAAGCGGTATAGACAGGGCGCCAATGAACCAAGCAGATGTGGTTCCGGCCATGACTCGTCCCAGGTTTCACACTGTTGAAGCGGCGTTGATATTTGTGTACGTCGCACAGCTGAGCACAGGTAGGCTTTCTTTCACTGGATAAACTTTTTCTTACTAGTTTTATATTGTTCGAATACATGTATTTAACATGTAACTCAGTTATTGTAATATTATATATACCTATATTAAGTTCTAAATAGGCTACCGGTTTCATACGGACATTGGCTATTCCTATTCAATCACCTAAGGACTTTAATATATTGTTGTTGGTCTTCTAGAAGAAACATTCAGAAGGTGTATGCGTTGACACCTGGAATAATGCATTGGCTTTGAACACATGTTTACATTATAAAATAGGTCAGTGTAATGTATTAATAAGGTCCAAAGCAATATTATTAATCCATCCCTCACAGGCAAGCATTCCATAACTGGGTTCTGTTGTAATGGAATGCCTTTTTAGAAGCAAAGTTTAAGCAAATATATTGTCACTTTGTACACACAGTGACCACCCTAAATGTTGCCACAGTTAGTGTATATGCTGTGAAAACAAACAAGGGCTATGCTGTGACAACAAACCAGCGCAGAGCCCGATCATAAATTAAATCAATCAAATGATTAGAGAGAAATACAATAATCTGTGGGGGTGAATATGAGACACATAAATATTCATCATATTACCAACTCATCTAAAAAAAACGAATAGCAATTTTTACAGATATTTTCACCAATCCTACCAACAGCCTGTTCCTATTGAACCTCATGGGTCTGGAAGATACAGTTCCAAAAGGCCTACGAGTAGAAGCAAGTTAGCAAGTTAATCACATTTTACGCAAGAGTTCCTTAAATCTTTTTCTTGGGGTTTAATTGGTTAATGTTTCAAACACACATTCCATTTGTCTTTTAATGATTTATTCTTATGTTTTTACATTTCAAACACAATATATCACAGACATCCCTATTGCTCGGGTTTTATTGAAGCCAGGTTAATTGACGCGTCTTGCTATATAGATCGTGTAATTTCACAGATTGGCACAAGGGGGCCATTGTCATTTATGGGGGAACATTTTCAGTTCCCTTGTGAAATGTTATCTAGAATCCTGGCACTTGTACACCCTAACCCCACTTTTGTAACTGGTGAAGGGTTGTATGTGTCTGCACTTAAGGACCTCGACTATTAGTGATGTGTGGCCAGTCTATCTTCGTTTAGTTGTAAACTGGGTACGATGTGAAATATTGACCTAAAACATTATCAACTATTATAGAAAATATATCCCTTAAGATGCCCTAAATTACACCTTTTCACACCACTTCGATCCAAATTAATGTTTCTTGTGGCGTACGACTGTCCTAACCTAGTTCTTTCCGTTAGTTCCAGGAGTTGCCACACAACAGTGGTAATTGGCTGTATATTTTGATCCCAGGTTTTTTGTGATATTTTGAAGTATACTTGGTTATCAATATATTTAGAATTTCAGCTTTATTAACAAGTAGGTTTACCCATACAATGAATTTGCTATGGTGCATGAAAGGAAAAACAATAAGTGGTAGAGAAAAAACTCAGTAGGTAGATAAAATAACACTGTATGAAAAAATAAAATAAGTAGCATAAACTGCAATGTCCGTGCAATGAGCACGAAGAATTTCTGATTCCTTATCTAATATTTGGACATTATAATGGTTGCAGGTCTACAGTCTTATTCTCTAGAAAATGTTAACATCGCTGTAGGGTGAGGATTGTGAAAAAACATATTGTACATGTTACAAGACCCCATTTTGACTACATGAGCCTCGTACCATTTAGAGTTTCTGCAATTTTCTGTCCTTCGAATTGGCCCTTGTAAAAAGAGCAGCTGTGTACTTAAAACGACGTCGGAGAAGCTTTTAGAGAGGCTGACATTATCCCCGCGTGCCTCAAGATCAGCCACAGTGGTCATTACGACGGAATTTTGAAGTGCTTTCTCGTAGTACACTTCAAATCAATGACCATTCATTGGTCGATAGTAAAACATATTCCAGTGGGGTTTTGATAGTGATTTGTTCTGAGGTTTCAATCAAGAACGCCTTGCAATGCCGCAGGGTTCTTGCCTGACTGAGGTTTATCCGTTAATTTGTTTATCTGTCATGTACAATAGTGTTCACTTTCTCCGTCTCGTTTGTTAGCTTCCCAAAGACGGGTGAGTTTTAGTGCAGATTCGCACGTATCTACGTATAGCGAATTTAGCAACCCAACTTTTTACAGTTTTATGGAAGAAATTCTCTTGTATGTTAGTTTGCCTGTCCTTGCTAGAGTACCTTCCCATTAGCCACATGGAAAGTACTCTTGTATGTTAGTTTGCCTGTCCTTGCTAGAGTCCTTTCCATGTGGCTAATGGGAAAGACGGAGAATAAAGTGAACACTCACGCATCGCTGGCCTGGCAGGTAATATAAAAGGGTCAGCTACTAGTGTGTCGCCTATCCTAGAAAAACATCCTCCTAAAAACCTTACCTATTGTGGTGCACTTGAGCAGTGCTCTTAATCTATAATGGGTTAATGGACGCTGCACTGCATTTAACACATCCGAACGAGTCTGTCTTAATTGTGATTGCTTGAGTGTCAAGAAATTTCTATTCAAAAGAAAGAAATAATATGTGGGACCAAAATCTGAAATGTTGGTTAAACCAAATGTGTTGTTGTGGCCTCCCGTGGTCCAATGGTCTAAACACCTGCCTCAGGCTGCAGCGTGTGCCCAAGTCTGACCTACTGTATTTATTAGCTGGAGCTCTGTTCTCTTTCAACACTTTCCTGTTCAATATAGTATACAACATGCTTGCAATAAAAGCAAATGCTCTATGTAATTCACAGTAACTTGTTTTCTTATGTTTCTTGAAAGTACATTTACAATGAAAGCTATACATTTCTATTTGCACAAAACCCATTTGAACGTGCAATAAGGTTCTCACCAAGCAAGGTGTGTGTAAGGTCATGTACATAATGACCAGACTAATGTTCAAGATCTATGACAAAGAAAAAAAGCGTCTTTGCTCTCACAGGAATGACCATAATTGACTGCAAGTTGTTCTTGGTAAAAGTAAATAAATGCAGTATTTTAGACTAAACAATAAATGGGTAGAGATATTAACTAATAATCTACCTATAAAAAAACTGACTCCATTATTTTTATCAGAGAATGTCTAGCTCAGAGCTACTTTTAGTCCAAAGGTCTTGAATGACCAATAAAGTATATTGTATCTTATTGGGAACTGCACTTTACAGATAAGGTGTGTTGTGCTCATCTTCAATTGTTTTCCTTATTTTATGAATGCAAATCAATTAAATTACAACGTATGACAATTAATAATCTTCCAGTAGCCAGACTAATTTGTTAAAAGCCTGCTCAAAGCGGATTTTCCATTAAAATAAATCTGAGTTAGAAATAGACTCCATCTGAGAAATGTACCCAAATATATTTATTGCTGTATATAAACAAATATCAGTGCGTAGATTTGCATTGCAGGAGCAAGTAATCCTCTGCTAGAATGCATAACAAGTAATCGATTAAAATGTACACATTGTGTGCTAGTGTTGATTAACTCTGAACAAAGGACATAAGGCAGGATATGATGCCTGTTACGGATGGACCACACACCTGCTGAACCGTGAATACCTCCTATGATCCCATTAGGGATCTTTTGTAGGATAGACCTTTCCTATTGGTTGTGTAATGGTTGGCTATGACCATTGACCACCTCCTATGTGCTCTGGCATAAAAGACTTGGGTTTACTGTGTAATCATTGGAGATCATGTACATGAACTATGGAAGGTAATAATTATGCTCATAAAAAAAGAAATCTCGGCTGACTTAAATGGTTAATCATTTGGTTGCGGACAGGACACCAGAGTATTCATCACCAAATTTAATTGTTATAAACGTTTGATTGGTTTATTCATTTTCCCATCACAAGTTTTTGGGAGAATCTACACCAGAGAGATTCCCTGCAGGTCCTTATAAACCGCTGTAAGAGTTGGACACAGACCCATCATTTTAATGAGTCCTTTTCTTCTGTCTGCCGTGTACTCCCTGTTTTGAGTGTCCTTTTTCAAAACAGGGAGTGGGTAGGAGCTCAGAGAAGAACAGAAGATTTTCTGGGTGTTAAATTCGCCCACCTCTCTTTGCACGTTTGGAGCATGGCCAGGGTAACATAATAGACGGAAGACCTCCACTTCAACAAAGCGAATGATAATAAGCCACAATAGCCAGTAGCCATTAGGTCTGTAATAGTCAATGCCCACTCAACATCTCCTGCCGTAACAATGAATGAATGTACCAACATTTTTTATAGATCAAATCGTGAGTGTTCCGCGTAGCTCAGACAGATAGTCCTAAAACATGAGCTTAACAATGGTTAATGATGTTCTCCAGAAGTCCAGAAGGGATATTTAAAGCTTGAAAAAACGATTATTTCTTTGAAAGTTCTCAAAAGCCAGACATTTCATGTTTGCATGTATGTTACATTTCAGCTTTGAAGTGTGTATGTCAGCTATGTGCCAACCACACCTGTGAGACGGGCACGGACGGAGCCTGCTGGAACTCTGTGATGCTGATCAATGGAAAGGAGGAGGCGGTCAAGTCTTGTATCTCTCCAGCCGAGCTGAGTGGACAGGTCTTCTGCCTCAGCTCCAGGAATGTCTCCAAAAGGAACTGCTGCTTCACAGACTTCTGCAACAATGAAACACTGCACCTGCATTCAGGTATCTATGAAGCTATGGTTGTTTCCTATGCTTAAATAAACCTTTATGTAACAGTGTTCTCATAGAGGATGCATTTCAAATTGCTTTGCAGGTAATAATGGTAGTTATTTATGATGTAAGACCTGAGGGGATTTATGTCACTATATGGTCAATATACACTGCTCCAAAAAAATCAAGGAGACACCTAAATCACACATCGCCTCGACGAAGGAAATATATTGAAGATTAAAATCTTTACTGTGCATTGTGTAATTCAGTGAGAACAGAATTATGCAACAACTGTCCATGGAAGCCAAAATCACCAACCGACTGAGGGCTAGATTCAAACTCACACGAAAATCCAAATAAACAGCTGAAATCATTGTTCCAATTTGGCATTTCATCACGGCAACTCATAATGTGACTCAGACGTGTGTATGGCGCCCACGTGCCTGAATGCACTCCAGACATTGCCTGGGCAAGCTCCAGATGGGATGGTGGATGGCGTCTTGGGTGATCTCCACCCAGACCTGGAGGGCATCAATGAGCTCCTGGACAGTTTGTGGGTGCTACTTGGTATGCGCTGCTCCAATAACGTCCCAGAGGTTCTCAATTGAAATCAGGGGAACGTGAGGGCCAGTCAATGGCATCAATGTCTTTGTCATCCAGGAGCTGCCTACACACTCTGGCCACATGAGGCCGGGATGTCATCCTGCTACCTAACAGCAGCCAGAGTACCGTTGTCTAGCACGTGGAGGTCTGTGCGACCCTCCAAGGATATGCCTCCCCAGACCATCACTGACCCACCGCCAAACTTGTCATGCTGGATGATATCGCATTTAACATATTGTCTGTCGGACGTGAAAGGCGGACCTGCCAATTCTGCATGGAGTGGGGCTGCATGGTGTGGGGCTGTGAGCACAGTGTTCTTTCACTGCAATTATAGACTGGTTAAAAAAATAAATGTTGTTATACCATTTTTACAAAATCTGATATAGAGTATTGCAGCTTTTGTCCAATCAGCATCCAGGACCCAAATTACCCGGTATATGATACCAATCGTTAACCAATCATTTTGTTCAAGGTTTGAACAGATTTGTCAAGACACCTTATGAGAACAGGATGCGCATTCACTTTCTGGAAACTTTACCACGTACAATTCCTGAACCCAAACACAGACAGTGCTGACAGGAGTTAACCCTTTTCAGCACTGTCTGCTCCACCTGTGGTTTTTCTAGCGAAGGACATTTTCATATGAGAGCCATTTCAGAGAAGACTCATGCAGACGTCCTCGGTGGCTGGAGTGCAGCATTCTCTGTGGGATTTCCCACTCAGACTGCGGTCCTGCCAGACATGCTGAGCTATCACTGATCCGCTTTGCATATCCTGTGACATAATAGGGTTGTCAGTAGTTTACCCCGGCTAGCCAGTGATTTTCCCAGGTTTATAAATATCTGGTCAGGCTAAACGTGTGGCACTGGTTAGTGTGAAACGTCTACTCGATGGCTAGTAGAGGGCTTAGTGGCTGGCCGGTTAAAGCTCTCAGTTAATGTTATCAGTTGGCTCTTGCACCACTGACCCCGGGCTGAATGTCTGTATGCTGGCGGTACTCCACAGTGATCATGTATGCTGGCGGTACTCCACAGTGATCATGTATGCTGGCGGTACTCCATAGTGATCATGTATGCTGGCGGTACTCCACAGTGATCATGCAAAATACAGACTCAAGAAATAAACACATTGTGGTTATAAAACAACAACATTGAATAACAATCTAATGTGCTACAGTAGTCATCTATAATATTACATGATCTATACAAATATATGCATGAACAACACACAAGCAAGAAAAACAATATAAGTAGTTAAAGTGAAAATGCTGTAGTGTTTTTGAGGCTTTGGCGAAGGATTTGTGTTATTGTTATCTGATTTGTTTAATTAAGACTGTTTGCTTGACATCATTTTCCTTTGATAAGTGATGACCTGGACAGCTGATGAAATAGTTCATCACATATTTAACTAAGAAACGAGAGACATGCTTAAGTTTCAATAGAACCATTGTTACAAAAAGTACATATCTGTCTTTTCTAAGGGGATGGTTTGTGTATTGAACAGCCTCAAGGTTGAGAGCGTCCGTTCCACATTCACTGCTTGCATAAAAGCTACTAGATCAGGGGTGGGCAAATATTTTGGCTCGGGGGCCACATCAGGATTTTGAAATGAAATGGAGGGCCACATTTGTTTTTGTAATTTGTTAATCATAATTGATTTGGAGGCCAGAAAAGGGCAAAAGTTAAAATATACATCACATATGTACAGTAGATCCCATATAAGTTGTAAATAGTTAAAATTCTGACTCAGATGTATAAGAATGGGCTGGTGAGTCGGTTTTTTAATTCCCCCCAAAATAATTTTATTACATTCCGTGGGCCGGATGGGACAGCCTCGCGGGCCGCATTTGGCCCTCGGGCCGTAGTTTGCCCACCCCTGTACTAGATACACTATATGGACAAAAGTATTGGGACATCCTACACGAGCTTGTATGACATCCCATTCTAAATCCATTGGCATTAATATCGGCAGCTATAACAGCTTCCACTCTTCTGGGAAGGCTATCTACAAGATTTTGGAGTGAGCCAGTGAGGGCCTGGCTTGCAATATCCGTTCTAGTTCATCCCAAAGGTTTTCGATAGGGTTGAGGTCAGGGCTCTGTGCGGGACAGTCAAGTTCTTCTAGCCCAAACTCATCCAACCATGCCTTTATGGACCTTGCTTTGTGCAAGGGGGCACAGTCATGCTGGTACAGATAAGGGCCTTTGCCAAACTGTTCCCACAAATTAGGAACCAAAATGTATTGGTAATCTGAGGCATTAACATTTCTCTTCAGTGGAACTAAGGGGCATAGGCCAACCTGAGAAAAACAACCCCATAGCATTATCCCTTCTCCACCAAACTTTAAAGTTGGCACAATGCAGTCAGGCATTGTGCCAAAACCCAGACCTGTCCATCAGACTGCCAAATAGAGAAGTGCGATTGGTCAATCCACAGAACATGTTTCCACTGCTCCAGAGTCCAGTGGTGTAGTGCTTTTCACCACTCCATGGAACCTAAACACTTTCACTTTGCAATAATACCACTTACGTGGATCGTATAATATCTAGGAGGG
Source organism: Novumbra hubbsi (assembly GCA_016801125.1). NCBI lineage: Eukaryota > Metazoa > Chordata > Actinopteri > Esociformes > Umbridae > Novumbra > Novumbra hubbsi. Next base: position 22,989 of record JACXGK010006342.1, read on the forward strand.
AAGAAACTTCAGAAAACTCATTTGTTGCAATGGTGGCATCCTATTACAGTACCACATTCAAATTCAGTGAGCTTTTTTTAGAACAACCCATTCTTTCACAAATGTTTGTAAAGGCAGACTGCATGGCTAGGTGCTTGATTTTATACACCTGTGGTAATTGGACTGAATGAAACACCTGAATTCAATGATTAAGAGGTGTGGCCCAGTACTTTTGTCCAAATAGTGTAGCTCAAATAGATGTTTGGAAATAGGGTTTTGAGCCTAAAGTCACCTTTGTTGATGAGTTGGTGTAAATAATATTGCTTCAAGATAGTTTGTCATTTCCCGTTTTACTTGAACGCCATTCACGTTTGTGGTTAGTGTGTGCAAAGGAAGTGAAGTCTCCTCTGTTGCAAAAGGAAACTCGGCAAAAGCCCTTCATTAATAAAACAGTTAAAAAATGCTTAGACAAGGAAAATGGCCTTTGAAATGCTTATGAATCAAGTGCTTGTGTAATTTCTATAACTTTTCATTTTGTGGTGTGAACATTCTTATTATTACTGTAATCTGCATATTTGTACTTGCTCAATATGGAAGATATGGGGCTACAGAAATGTCCCTTTTCGCTGCTGGCATTATTAAAAAAATCTGTAAAAAATTAAATAATTAAATATGTTATTATTGGTCAAATGTATTTTTCTTTTGATCTATGACCACTTTATATATTGCTCACAGTGAAGGTTAACACTGTCTCCATAAATTGTCCTAAACCCAAGGAGAGTATATTGTCTATTCAATCAAATATTTTCAACAGAAAGTGTTTCAACACTATCATATTTCTACAGTTAGCTAGTGTAGAGTCGTTGATAAATCCAATCAGGTATTTTATTATTGGGCTTGAATGAAACCCTACACATCTTTTTAATAGAAGGTTGCATGACTTTAGCCAGAATGGGGACAAAGCCATGATGTATTGCTAGCTGCTGTTTCTTGAGCAAAACCGTACTATTGCATAGACTCTGTTTAATAGAGGCACAGGTCAGACTCTCTGCTCTATTCAGCTGTGGTTTTGTTCAGCCCATAATGCCAGTTTCCTTGGTTACCACATTGATTGTATGTACCGAAACAGAGTGGTCCAACTGCTTCCAAGTTGCCCAAGCTGCTGAGAGAAAGGAACAACTATATCAATTACTCATAAACACCACTTATAGATGACACTGATCCAACTTAACCGGCCACAGTTGTTTTGGATGAAGCCTACCTCACTTTTACATGAAAGGGTTTTAGTCAGGGACTTGTATGTACACAAATGATCCGGCTGCACAGAGATTGCAATATTGTGTTCCAAATAACAGAGATGATTTAATGAATGGTTCCTTCACGTTTCCTTCTATGCACCAAACAAGGGACTCTTTTTAGAGCTCTTTCAAGGTTTAATTTCAAGAGTACATTGAATTTAAACCCTTATGTGTGAAATGTATTTTGAGATGTACAATGCATGTTTGTTTGGGAAATGTTATTTAAAATTTCAACAGCTGATTTTCTATTTGCAACCAGATCCTTCTGGTTCATGTAAAGCTAGATAAATCAGCTATGTTTATTGATGTTATTGTAAAGGATAGAACATATGACAGAGAGTGCAAAGGGCAGATGAGATCATAGTTTCTCTCCATGTAAAATACTGTCTTACCAGAAGAGGACTGTTTGTTTAAATGTGCCTATTCTGAAGAACACATTTCATATTGTTACATACAATAACTATGAATGAAGTGGTACTCTGATATTTGTAATGTTTGAATATGTCAAAAGTTATGACTTAGCACATACCGCTGTCAAAGTTGCCTCCTAACATTGCAAAACAAATCAAAGCACATAACGTTTAGTAGGTCCTAAGTAAGTAGATTCAGCAACTGGTATTGACGTTGAAGTAAATTAATTAAATCTTTTGACAAGTAGGGCAGTAGAGGTTAGGGGCTGATTTCCTGTTGTGTTGCACTTTTCTGTTGAGTGATTTGCTTTACTCTACTTGGACGTGTGGTAGAAGGGCTTTTAGGTTAAAGGGAAAGATGTGTTATGAAAGACTTAACTCAGTGTTATTGGGTTGTGTTCACATTTGGAACTCAGTGTACTGTTCTCACCCTGCCAACATTGCAAGATGTCTTACAGGATGAGGACACTCGCAGACGATTGCTAAAATGTAGCTGTTAAGTGCACTTTATAAATGGGTGATATTCAAGATTATCCGGTTTACAATAGATAAGGATGTGCTTGAGTGTTGAACCCGTGTGTTATTAAAAGAAAAATGCTTCATGTAAGTCCTTTATGACACTTGACCTCTATGATCTCCATTCTAGCATTTTTTTCAGAAGGTTTTCAGCAGGAGATTTGATTGATCCTGTAAGGGTTATTTCCAGACAAATTGCCCCCCAATTCCTTTGTGAAAAAAAGGACGGAAAAATGTCAGCTCTTCCTTATTTTCTGAACATCATTACTACTTTACATTTGCAGTGCGTTTAGAAACGTCCTGCAGCACAGCCAGGTCAGTCTGAGGCTAGATACATATTGATTTACATTTAATGGGTGCAGCAGATGCTCTTATCCAGTAGTAAGTGCATACATTTTCATACTTTTTCGTAATGGCCCCCGGAGGGGATCAAAGCCACAATCGTGTTATAGCAAGCGCCAAGGTCTTCCCTGGTGACCTGTATGGTACATATCATGAAAACGTGTTACGAGTGTGCCTTGGATTGTACTGTTGACCAAACAAGCAAAACGCAAGTAAATTGCCTCAGGAGGCCTCTGGCATTTTGAGGCTTCTGACATCACTTTCCATCTGGCAAATCGTATTTCTTTCTGAAACGCATAGCATTTACATAAGCTGAAGGACGGCGTTCCCTTTCTGGATTTATAGTGTTCTGTGGAAGCGATTTAAGCATTTATACAGCCAACAAATACTTCTTTTTGCAAGACTAGGTGAAGAATGTGCAGAATATCACCCGAAAGCTTGATCCAAAAACATTGTCACCGTAGGTTAACGTTACTGCAATATGGAATGTAGTTATTTTAGATATCATACATATAGCATTGTTTGCTGCTTGGGAATAGAACAGTCATTTGATTTTAAGAGAGATTTCAGCTTCATATATTTATGTTTTTTGTTGAATACAAATAAATGTTCAGCACAGCAACCTTCACAAACATTTTGATGTTAAATAATACTTTTGTTTACCATTATTGGTAGTAATGAGCTAATTACCTAATTAGAACTGACCGCTAGAGGGCATAGGAATCATGGAGAGCATGCATACCCAGTATATTATAAATGCATGTATACACAGTATGTTATTAACACACGTACACACAGTATATTATGAACTCATGTATACACAATATATTATTAACACATGTATATAAAGTATATTATAAATGGATGCAAACACGGTATATTTTGTTGATGTAGGCCCTCTGTGGATCTTCTATGTACTTAATGCTCGCCTGTCTGTGTGTTGTCAAGGCTATCGGCCTTCGGAGGAGCATGGCTGGGGCCGGCTGAAGTTGTCAGCAGTCATCCTGGTGCCCTCTGCCCTGCTGCTTGTGGGAGTTCTGCTGGGGGTCTGTGTGGTTCAGGGTCAGCGATGTTCCTCCAGCAGGGCCCATAAACACGATGCAGAGGAGCCCCTTGATGACCAGATTCTAATGACCCCCGACAAGTGTCTGAAAGAGCTCATCTTCGACATGAGCACGTCTGGGTCAGGCTCTGGTAAGACATACACATGCATGTGTTCAGTGTACAGCGTTTCAAGTCAGTAAGGCTGAAATAGTATTGCCATTTCTATAAGGCAACCTTCTTTAGGTGCCCATGAGAGGAGGTGTAATAGTAGTGTTCTAAATGATGGACCTCATAGGTAGTAATGCTTTGAATCTGTTTTACTTGGCAATGATGAGCAGGAAGGAGGCAACTTACTATGAGTTAAGAGAGTTCCCAGTTTGACCATGTTGATGGAAGTTAATACCAGAACATGAAAGAAATCCTGACGAGCCGGACATTGTTTGCTATGACAGGACTACCGCTGCTAGTCCAGAGGACGATAGCCCGGACCATCGTGCTGCAGGACAACATCGGGAAGGGCCGCTTCGGGGAGGTTTGGCGAGGGAAGTGGCGGGGGGAGGACGTGGCGGTGAAGATCTTCTCATCCCGAGATGAGAGGTCCTGGTTCAGAGAGGCGGAGGTCTATCAAACCATCATGCTCCGACACGAGAACATCCTGGGATTCATTGCAGCCGATAACAAAGGCAATACTGACACGTTATATGTATGCGTAATTGCTACTCTATGCTATTGCAAACATATACTCTTGTATGATTTTGTTAGGGTCAGAGTCAGTGTTAAATTGTCTCAGATGTTGTAATGCAGAACTAGGATCAGATGGTTAAGGTCTGGTCTTTACATCTGAAAGGCAAACCTATTTTTAGATCAGCAGACCTGCTCTTGTGTAATGTAGGAGCCCAGGAGTGATCCCGGACCAAGGCAGGAAACCCTTCTAGGCCTGAGCATGTCATTATACTACTGTGACCATATGAACTGACAACACACAGACCCCTGGTGCTTCACCTTGACCTTCTCTGTTTGTCGCAGATAACGGATCTTGGACTCAGCTGTGGCTGGTGTCTGAGTACCACGAACATGGCTCATTGTTTGACTACCTGAACAGGTACACGGTGTCTGTAGACGGCATGATTGTCCTGGCCTTGTCCATCACCAGCGGACTGGCACACCTCCACATGGAGATCATTGGCACTCAGGGTAAGGGACTGGCACACCTCCACATGGAGATCATTGGCACTCAGGGTAAGGGACTGGCACACCTCCACATGGTGATCATTGGCACTCAGGGTAAGGGACTGGCACACCTCCACATGGAAATCATTGGCACTCAGGGTAAGGGACTGGCACACCTCCACATGGAGACCATTGGCACTCAGGGTAAGGGACTGGCACACCTCCACATGGAGATCATTGGCACTCAGGGTAAGGGCCTGGCACACCTCCACATGGAGACCATTGGCACTACAAACAATCTATTTTCTTTAGGAGCTTTCTTACAAAAGTTTTTCTAAAAAGCACAGTGACCATGTCACAAATGACCATAGACATATTTCTACAATGTAACACATTACTTTCTACCAAAGGCTGTTATATAGTACAATGGTATATTCTATATTTCAACTGTGACAACAAACATGAACATTATTTAATATTAGCAGGATATCAGAATTACATAAAATAAAGTCATAACTGTTTTGTGCATTTATCCTTAAAACTGGACATGGATTTTGTAAGGAACATACAATAGCGATAATCCATGAATCAAGTTAGCAAATTATATGTTACAATATCTATGCATTTTTATCTGTCTTACAGGAAAACCCGCCATTGCCCACAGAGATATAAAGTCTAAAAACATCCTGGTGAAGAAGAATGGGACGGCAGTTATAGCAGACCTGGGATTGGCTGTAAAACATGACTCGAGCACTAACACTATTGACATACCGTCCAATCACAGAGTGGGAACAAAAAGGTAACTAGGCAGCTTTTAAAAGAATGACAAGAAAGTATTAATATGTATTCACTATTCTGGGTTATGTTGCTCTGGAACAGAGCATTGGCTAATTGACTTAAATGGAAAATTGGCATGTTTAATTTGCCACCTTAATTTTTTATTAAATATTTGTATTCATCTTTATATTATCTCTAAGTAAGCATACAAAATATATTGTGGTCAGATGACAAGGAAGGTTTCAGAATAAAACACACCAAGTGTTTGTTTCTTTATGACGTTGTTGGTTAGGCAGTGGGTATCCATTTACCCACGCTCTCTCTGTATTTCAGAGTTCCTATTTTTAGGACACTATATGCTGTGTTTGTTAACTGTTAACACAGTGATGGGATGTCCATATAATGACATAATGTCTCGGGGTGTGTCATGTCCTGGATGCGGGCCCCTAGCCATCTCTATGCTTTGGGGCTCCCATTCAGGGCATGGCACATGGAGAGGCCTCTAGCCATCTCCATGCCATTGTGGGCTCCCCAGTCAGAGCAGCTGCATTCAGTTGACTCTGATTGGGGAGCCTACTTAGGTTAGTTTTACAGCCACACCCGGGGTGGTTTATTGTTTGTG
>JACXGK010006343.1:0-21290 GCA_016801125.1 Novumbra hubbsi
GGGTGGGAGAGATGACAGGAGTGAGGGGGTGGGAGAGGTGACAGGATTGAGGGGATGGGAGAGATGACAGGATTGAGGGGGTGGGAGAGATGACAGGATTGAGGGGGTGGGAGAGATGACAGGATTGAGGGGGTGGGAGAGATGACAGGATTGAGGGGGTGGGAGAGATGACAGGATTGAGGGGGTGGGAGAGATGACAGGATGGTAATGGAGCCGTCAGGCCTTTTCCCAGACATCCAGAGGGAGATGGGCCAAACCAAAAAAATGTCACCCCTCCAAAAACAACATCATATTTAAAATAAATCTACACAACAACAACAAATAACATGTTTAAACTGAAATAAATTGAGAGTTCTGAAATGTCCAAGTCAAAGCCCAGATCTTAATCCTATTAAGATGCTGTGGGGGGATTTAAAACTGGTGCATGCAAGAAACCCCTCGAACATCACACATCTGAAAACATTCTGCATGTCTTATTGAGGATATTTCTGCCAAAGGGGCAATACCAGTTATTAGGGCATGGGGTGTCCTAACTTTTTCCTCAGTAGGAAATGGCATTGTTGTAAATCTTTTGTTATATAAATATCATGGGGGGAAAGAATCATTGTTTTTTATTCAATTACATCACCTTTATCTATAGATAATGTTTGAAAGAAGATCAAATATTAACATGTAAATGTTTCCTAAGAAATAACAAAATATTTCATAGGGCATCCTAGTTTTTTCACATGAATTAAGTCAGCTATGTTAGCTAGCTGGCTGCTCATATGATGCAGTAGCTGCAACAGACTTTCCTGGCCATGACGCTTTTTATTTATGAGCTAACCTACCTGTGGGCAGTGCATTAACCACAAAAGGATCATTAAATGGCAAGTTAGGCAAAACCATTTAGAAGGAAAGGGGTATTCTGTTTTTTACTTGGGTGCCTATTTTTCATGTTACTACATATTCTTTGATTGTGTTTAGAAAACATAGAAAAAACACATTTAGACAGACTCTACAGAGTGTACAGTCAATATATTAGAATACATTCAAATGAGAGAAGTAGTATATCATAAAAAATGTACACAGTGTAAATACATGATTATTTAAAGCGACAGCATATGGACGTGTGTGACAGTTCCTTTGCCACTGTTGGTGTTCAACCTGAGGACGTGGAGAGTCATTGTTAGTCTAGCGAAAATAACCAGCTCAGGCGAACCCCAGAGTGTTTGTGGGCACAGACGGCAGCGTGAGCAAGGTGCCATGTGAGGTGAGAAAATACTGCAGGCAGTTACGCTTTGTCAGCCTGGAGGGAACTCCGGGTAGCAGCTGCTTCCCCCCGAAGGGGTCATGACCCTGGGGTGGCGTGTGATGGAGGCAGTCCGGTCTTCTGTATTGAGGCCCTGTTGTTCTTGTATCCTACAGAACCCATGTATCCTACTGAATAATGTCCCCCCCCCCGCCAGTCCAAGCAACTGCTCACCTTTCAGCTGTGGCGGTACCACATTCTGTGGACACTTCCCGGCAAACGAGTGCATTGCTGACAGATACATTCCCTCAGTGGCATTCTTTAAACCCACCTTTAGCTTGGATTGCACCCATGAAATCCTCCCGAACCGAATCCTCTCTGCACTCTCTGATGTGGTGGGACAGCAGTGGGGTATAGACAGTGGAGCATTGACTTCCAGGACAGCTGCGTGTTGTTTGATATGGAGTTCAGCTGTGTGAGGTATCTATGTCATATTGTTTTGGTAGTCAGATGAAATCAGTCTGTGACATTTGTGCGACTGGAGGTTCCACCTGTGAATATGTGTTTTGAGGTGAGGTTGATTTTGCTTGTGGATGGTTTAAGCGGCCAATTATTAGTGTGGTATGTCTGTTAAACCGTTAAGATGCATTCCACAAAGGTTCTTGTCATCAGACTCCACTTATGTCCTCACATTGACTATCTGGGAAAACTCTGGGATATGACTATAACAGAGGTTCCATCAGGGAGAGAATGGTGTACAATCGACCCAGGAGAGCATGAATACGCTAAAAAAACACAAGTGAGCCAGCTAGGCTTCCCCCTCCCAGATTATAAACCAGCTAGGCTTCCCCCTCCCAGATTATAAACCAGCTAGGCTTCCCCCTCCCAGATTATAAGGCAGCTAGGCTTCCCCCTCCCAGATTATAAGAGTGTGGCTCAGACTTGTCTACACTAATTCAGGACCAATCTTCACTGCGATGGCAAAGTGCCACCAAGGTGTTGTACCTCATCAGGGAACCAAAGTTAGAGTCAAATCCCAATTCCATTTGGGTCAGAACATATCTAAGGGACAACGCCTTCGCGCCATTAGCCCTCAAAGTGCCAATACATGCTAACCAAATAATGGCTCGGAGAGTGCTGCAGGAATTCCTGGCTGTTGTCAGCCTGCTCCCATGTTCTGCTGTCAGCTCTGTGAAGTATGTCTTCCACCCCGGGCAAACTCAGGAGTTTAACTATGCCAGTGCCGTTGTTCAGGCACAGGCCCGGACGGAAAACAAAGATTACCAACGAAAACGCTGCTACTTCAACTGCTTGGCTGACGGCATCTGCCCTCTTTCACGCTGCCTATTGGTTCCACTGGTCACTCACACGCAGAACCGTGCATTAGCCGCTTTGCCCCTAGTCTCTCCAGATTAACTAATCCAGGCAACTAATGATGTCTGGTCATGCCCACTTGACCCCATCCCTTCCCCCCTTCTTCAGGTCATCTCCGGAGACTTCCTGACCACTGGCTACATCCCCCAAATATCGAGAAGACCAGAGTAATTACCTTGCACCTAACCTCAGAAGCAAATGCATTTTCATAACAATGTTTTTTTTATTTAGTACTGCTTGCAAAATTCATGTACTTTTCACAAATGTAACACATACACGCCCATATACGTGCACACATACACACGACTTTCAAACTTAAAGCTCTGCAAGCGTTTGTGACAAAAGAAAAACAGGTCACAACAAGCAATGGATTTCACCACTTCATGGCTTGGATGTTGTTCATAGTAAATATCATATTTCTAAAGAACAAGAGCTTCACTACCTGACCAACTAGCCTTACCAGAGAGGAACCCAGCGGTTAGCCACTCCTCCAACCAACTAAACGAAAACAGGTTTCCATGCATGACACAACTTTTCTTTTTTTTATATCTTCGCCTATTTCTGAGAACAGGTTAATCTTTCTCATACAAATAGGCAGAGATACTCTAACTATGAGAAACAAATTTCCCAAGGGCTCAAATTACTGTGAGCTTCCAGCTTATCATAGCCAACCTATCATGGTATCTAGGCCAAGAATTACAAAAAGAAAGATTTCTAATCTGCCTTGTCTGGCAAAGAAGTGGATGAATTTAAAGAACATATATACTGTGTTTCTGTAATAACACACGCTGAAATTGGCCTTGCAAATTTATCAACAAGTTAATTGTCTGGAAAGATTTTATGATGGTTTTACATTCCCTAATAACTAACCCAGAATACCACTTCTTAAACAAAAGGGATGTACAGGGAATCTAGCAAAACAAACATGAGAACAAAAGTATCTATTTTGTGTAATTTCAACACATGGGCATTACCCAACAGAATGCCAGTAGCTCTTAGATATTAGTTGCCCCAGTCCAGGTGAAAGAAATCTCAGCTAACAAGAAGACCAGCACATTTGAGAAACAGGTTAACTAATGACTGACTAGATGAGCCTACCGCAATCAAGATTGTCCAGTTGATTTTTGCCAGTTAATAAAGTGGATTTACAATAAGGGAGAGGTGATGTTTCAAATGTATCATCAGTCAGGGTGAAAGTTGTTATATTATGAATAGTGTGATTTAAATGTTGTAATTGGAGCTATCTGATAATCGCTGGGCAATTACCACCCAGTTTTCCTGGCTGAACTGGCTATGCTTATATTCCAGAAAGTCACAGTACAAACAAAAAGCTAATTTCTCAAATAATGCACACATGTCCCTGTTAACGAGTATTTCTGTGATTTTCACAAATGAAACCCTATGTCAGTTGTATCAGGCATTAACACTGATAAATCTCTGTCACATGTTGTGTTTATATTTTACCCATTTTATTTGAGATTGGCTTGACTCCAGTAGCATAGAAGGCAGCCCTACATCCTCAACCTTCGAATGACGTTTGAGTCAGTCAAAAGACCTTTCAATCTGACGCACATGTATGTTCAGACCAATGATAATAGACTCAAACACATATGTATGGTCCTGTTGAATAAATTTAACATTTCGCGGCCGCCTGTGTTTAAACAGTTTGCATTGAATTGTGGGATATATAAAACCTGTATTTAAGTAAAAATGTTCACTCATCCCCTCAAGCTCAATTAAGGGCCAAGGGGGCAAGTTTTATCATTTGGACCATCACTTACGATGACAATCCAGTTTTGATGGGCGTTCCCATTGGCTGTCTACTTCGTGATTTGAGCTCATTCGTTATTAGTCCTGATTGCAGGCAACCTTTTCAATAATATTTTGCCCTTCTGTTGGTGTTATGGGTGAATTGGAAGTTGGGCAATTCTGGCATATGCCTTATAGAATATGTTTTAGAATATGTTTTTATGGCCCAAACCACATTGTCATATCTAATCATTAATAGTTAAATAGTTTGAGGGATGTATACTGAGCCACCAAAGAGTTTGGATGCACCAGTAGAATGTCCCAAGGCAGATCAACCAAATGCCACACTACGTATCAAACCTACTGGCTGTTTAAACTGCGAAGTGCTGTGTGGAACAGCGTAGACCTGTTCAGTCTCATCTGGGTTGAATCCAACATCCAAACAAAATCTCTTATACTTGAACATTTGCCCTGGAATTGCAGGGCTTGGCAGGAAGGCAGAAATCACATAATACCAAAATCCCTCACACTGCATGAATTACGCAAGCAACATCCTTTTTTAGAATCTGTCTTTTGTTTTTAGACCAGCTATAAAATTGATTTATTTTTTCTTATGATCTTTTCATCCGCTTTTCACAATAATAATCACGCAACCGAAAGAATATGCTGTAACATAATCTGGAAGAGTATACAGAAAAATAAAACACAGACTTCCTTTTCAAATAAACCAAAGTTGTTTGAAGTACGAGTGGCAATAAATACTCTTTGTCAATTTGAAATATGTTCTGGCAGTGCTTCAACCGCCGTCAATTAACATTAAACGGATGTTTCAATTCCACTGATCTAGTTCAAATTCCCCCTATATTCCTTGCATCCATAAGTACAGAATACTTAATTATGATATTATTTCCAGGGATGAGGTTAACAGCTCTGTGTGTGTTCATGTGAGAGTACATCTGTGTGTGTGTGTGTGTGTGTGTGTATGTATTTTGCATTGAGTGTGTATCCATAGTATGTTTGTAAGGCAACTCCCTCTGATTACAGGGTGATGTTTGGTCGGAAGTGGTTCCCATGAATCAATTCACCCTGTCATTTTGTTCTACAACCCGTGTTCTCCATGAGGAGAGCGTGTGTGTCCTCCCGCCTACACAAGGCCACAGGGGTTGGAGTTCCCCATTCACACAACCTTGTACTTTAGGCCTCTTGACCCGCGCACAACTTTCTACATTCTCACAAAGTCATTAGAGCCCCTTTTCCTTTTACAGTCATCCAAGTCCTTTCACCGTCGTCCAAGTCATTTTACAGTCATCCAAAGTCCAAAAGCTTCCAAAGACGCTGAAGGTTACTGAAGCGGGGACACCACTTTAAAACCAACCGCCCAGGTCCCCTTTTTCCAGTGCCTGGCCCCTGACTGGTGGGAAAGCAAGTTCCTCCAAAAGAGAGGAAACTCTACGAGCAGGCTAAACACTGGGTTCTGTTGTGCCAGAAGTTTGAGGTTCGGGTCCATTAAGTTTAAAGAGAGCTACAAGAATCCTGGGATTTAAAAAGAGGCAACCGTTGCTATGGTCCTGCTGTCTGCAGTTTGTGGTCAGATGGGGCTGAGATAACCATTTCTGTTTGAACCTAGAACCACACTGTCACAGCAGGTTTAGTTTAGAGTGTTGAAAGCCAGGACAGTCTCCCTGCATAACAACCACATTGGGTTAGACAGAGACAGTTCTGCGAGTAATTTACGTTAGCAATACATTTCAAAGGCATTGACATGTTCAGCCTGTCTTCAGTGAGGATCAACATCTCATCTAACACCAAACTATTGCATTTTTATTTGATATGTATATATCCCCTAACAGATAAGACTCAGGGCACAGGTAAAGAGTGTGGGTGCAGATGCTGCCATTCTATCATGATTATACATACATATAGGAATATAGTTTGGGGCATTAAATCCTTGCCCTGCCAAACAATGCTAACTTATATTTTTGTTGTGAATGATTTTGAGGTTAGCATGTCTTTGTACCTCTCTAACATTCTAACAAGTGTTCGTATCTAAATGCCCTTACTGACTATACGTGACTCACACCACAGGGTATAAAATACATCCAACTGGGGTCCGTCTCTCTTCTTCAGCAGTCCAGCTTCATCCCCATAAGCCTCTAGTTGTAGGCAACATTAAAGTGCCAACATAGGTAGGGTCCTGTTTGTGATTATTGTTTTTTCATTCCAAGTATATACATTTTCCTTTTCTGGAAAGTTCAAAAACGTTTATACTACACTGTCAATCCTGTGAATATTTTTTACCCTTGAATAAAAACAGTAGAAAATATTTGGTCTCTCTAGTCTTCTTCTAAATAACTTAAATAAATAAAGCTATCATTTAGTCTGACAGCTCCGTTAAACAAACAAGGCTACTTCTTTCCCACAGACATTCTATATGTGTCCTTTGCATTGCTTGGCATTCCTCATAGAGCCCCAGCTAGTAGACAGATGCACATTCCTGAGAATCAAAAGTATTTATACAGCCCTTTTTACATAAGCTTTTCTCACAAAATGCATCTACAAAATATCTAGCATGAAACCCCAACAAGCAAGCAGCATAGTGGCTATGCAAACTCCATAAAAGGGTGGAAATTAAGAAAGAGACCTAGAGAGGAAGCAGGCACGGAGGGGCAACCCAGCCGTTTGACTCAGTGTTTGGTAACTTTGGGGTACACTCATGACAGGTGACCACAGCTCTGTCACTGTGTCCACAAACAGTTGTGTCAGCACTGTTCAAACAAGCCTCTGTCACTGGACATTATAGGCGCTACACTCATTCTCTGGGTCATATAGAGGCTGTCACACACACTATTCTATTTCTATCTTACTGGGGACAGGTATGTACATGTTTGCTGAAACTAATCTAACCCTAACTTTAACTTCATGCATAAACCTTACTTAACAAAACCAAAACCCTTAAAGGACCGCCCTTAAAAACGTAACCTAAAAAAAACGATTCTTACAATAACTCCTATTGTAATTGCTCTAAACCTAACACCTCCTAACCCATAAATAGAATTCCCCACACCCAAGTCAAACCACTAATTAAGAAATCACATTTTCCGTACTTGAATCTGCCAAAAAGCCTTAAAGGGAGTGATTTGTCAGGTTTTACATTAATGCGCACATGCCGTAAAAACAACATCATACAGGAATAAAACCGACACATTCAGGGGTCCATTAAGGTTATGGTGGTATCTTTCTTTCTAGAGTACAATGTCAAGGTAGAAAGTTGTCCTAGTATAAACTATACAGGGGAAACTGCACCAACATAGTTGACAATAGTAGACTTTAATTCTGAATTGCTACTTGATTAGCAATAACACGGCTCATATTAACTCTGAGAGATTACCAAGGTTCTTTCCATGGGACAAACATGTGACAAAGCCCCCACATAGAGAAGGTACAATAGAGTCCCAATGGGCATAAAAGCCTTTGCAAAAGCACATTTTTGCAACATCCCAATGTTATGTAATGCAAACAGCTTGACACCACCTCATTTCCGTTTTGATGATGACTAAATAATTTAAGGCCCCCAGTTTTTCCGAATTCCCATGAAATGTGTATACAGACCCAACATTCCCCCTGAAAAACTATTCATAGCCGTCCCATAAATACTTCCAGTCCCCACAAACAGGAAATGACGTCAAAGATATAAATGTGTAGGAGGCTGTGGCAGGCTGCTAATGCATAGACCTCAACCACTGACAGAAACCCAATGTAAACCGTTCCAGTCAGGCCTCTGTAACAGAATGGAAAACTGATAAGAAATGGTTCTAGAAATCTGGTTTCCAGGAGTGGAGGACCAAATGAGTGTCACAGTCAATGGCATCCATAAGTATTGTAAATCACTCTGGGAATCAGTTACAAATACATGTGGTGGTGGAGAATGCCTCAGAACTGAGTATTCAGACAGATCTCTGTTCTGTTCTCCTGTGCATATACTGTAGTAATGTTCTCCTGTACATATACTGTAGTAATGATGGCATGCTACATTTTCAGTGATGGGTGGAACAAATACGAATGTGGACGTGAGTGAAGGGAAGGTAAGGTAAATCCAAATTAATATTTGATATCAGTGCAGTGTAGAATTCTACATTATACTCTGTGTGTTTTGAATCCTGAATGCTGATTGGCTGATAGCTGTGGTGTGAGATTTTGTACATTGGGTGCAATATAAATGTTTACTAATCTAGATGCAGTATTAACTTGCTCATAATTGAAATAAGGTGTTTTAAGGACTTGTGCCAATATGCTGCAGCTGTGCATCATAGTGTCTAAGAACAGCTCTTAGCTGGGGTATGTTTGCCATCCAACACAGAAATCGTACCTTATGGCATAAATACACCACTAATTATTATAAATGATTGATGGATACTAGAGTGCAGTATAGCGACTTAATTATACTTAATTGCGTAATACTATTGAAATCTATTGTAGGTACTACAGTAGTATAGTAGATTTTAGTCTTGTTCATGTGGGTTGTTGCATTGTTTTGCTCTTTACTAACCCTAACCCTAATACTTTCCCTAACCCTATAATTACCCTAACCCTATACTAACCCTAATACTTACCCTGACCCTATACTAATCCTAATACTAACCATAACCCTAATAATAACTCTAACCCCAATACTAACCCTAACCCTGTACTAACCCTAATACTAACCCTATACTAACCCTAACCCTGTACTAACCCTAATACTAACCCTAACCCTAATACTAACTCTAACCCTATACTAATCCTAATACTAACCATAACCCTAACTCTAACCCTATACTAACCCTAACCCTGTACTAACCCTTAAACTAAACCTATACTAACCCTAATCCTGTACTAACAGTAATACTAACCATAATCCTAATACTAACTCTAACCCTAATACTAACACTAACCCTGTACTATCCCTAATATTAAACCTAACCCTATACTAACCCTAATACTAACCCTAAACCTGTACTAACCCTAATACTAACCCTAAACCTATACTAACCCTAACCCTATACCAACCCTAACCCTGTACCAACTCTAACCTTGTACTAACCCTAAACCTGTACCAACCCTAACCCTGTACTAACCCTAACCCTGTACCAACCCTAACCTTGTACTAACCCTAAACTGTGCTTGTCTGCTGGTGGCCACATTCAACTCCCTTCCTCTGTGGGTGAGTCATTAGGAATATGAATGAATGCAGGCACCATAGGAAAAGACCGGTGTTACATTAAACACATGATGTAATCAAGGTTCAACGACAAACTAAGCCAAATGTTCACACAAATGTGTCCGATTAATTATTTAAATAACCACCAAGATCATTTAAAATGTAGTTGCTCTTTGCTCATAGATCCTCATTGTCATTTGATGTACATAAAGGGAATCCGTTAGGATTCACGACTTAATAAATGGCCAGAGTGCCTTCTTAAAAGTGACATTGTTTCTACACACTCACCATTCCCTCCTCCATCGAGGGAGGACAGAGCAGAGGCGGGTTGGATTGGATTGAGTTTCTATCTACAGCTGGAGGGTCTGCTTTCCTTTAAGACAATGTGAGGATATGACTGTTTGATGACAAGATACGATAAGGGGCTCCAAGGGAGGGAAACAGGGGTGAGGGGGAACAGGGGTGAGGGGGTGAGGGGTTCAAGGCACCAAGTCAACATTTTTCTCTAACAGTCCTGCCTTTCTCTTTCTATTTCAGCTGCAGCTAAAATTCATATAATTGTATCGATGTGTCATTGACTGTAACTGTGACTTCTTGAAACTAGAACGTGTGCCTCTCTGTGTGGGTGCCAGAGCTCCAACATAAGAAACATAATGATGGATTTTCCTGTTTTCTTCTGCTGTAAACTAAAAACAAACACCCGTACCTTTTGTTTGTAAGCTTTTAAGGATGCTCTCTGGCTCCTAAATCACTTGATTTTCTAAAAACTTATGTTGTCTGTGTCTTTTATTGACAACCAACCATGGGTTCTTAAAGTTCTTTGGCCGAACCAAATGTATAGCTTGAACGAACAATGCTATCTTTAGTTTAATCCATGTAAACATCTGTAATTCTTTTTGAAAAGCCCTATTTCCTGGCCACTCGGAGGAAATAAACAGAACCCATCAGTGGTCAGTGAGGCCCCATACTTCCCAGGGCAGCACTACTGATGAGCAAACACACATCCTCCTATAAGCATTTTTATCTGCCCTTTAAACCATCGTCAAGGCCTCTATCTGTCCTACCAAACAATGGACCCAGGATTCCTGCTCTGTTCCACAAAGAATCAGGTAGTAATTTAGATAACCCATATCTTAGCGTCTAGACATGCAAACAATATCATTTGTCGAAACAGCCCAGCTGTAATAGTAGTCAGTTGGGTTTTACTGAAGATCTCCGGAAGATGACATAAGGAAATGCAAATGAACGAGTGAAACATGAGAGGATCGGTGTCAAACGTTCCCAAGGCCAGAGGATCTTTTGCCCACTGCTACAGCATTTGTTGCTGAATCTGTGATAAATGCAGGGAGAATTCTGCACTAGCATTTAGAAATTCCAGTGGAGTCCACCATTTTTGGATGATTAGGAAGCTAAGACATCTGCTCAGTGTCAGACTCAACTCCTCCCAACACCCACACCAAAAGATCAAAACGAGGATGTAGAAAGGCAATCATGGAATGGACTTGACAGAACTGATCAATTCATGTGAAGAAACTGTGTTTATCATACTTATTTTTTCTTCTGAACATCTCATTATTCCTCTTGTAGGCTGCAATGCAAAGCTCCAAAAACACAAATGTACACAATGGCCATGGGACGTCTGTAATGACTGGTTGTACTCTTCGGCTACCACACCCACACATACATTAACATCGTTGGGAGAGGGAAGCAGGAGGAGATGGGTTCAACTGGCTTGAGTGTGAGGGTGGTTTTATAGTGGCAGGAAGCAGGGTGGTTGGATACAGGCTGAACCAGCTTCAGTTTGTCTAACAAATTTCATGCAGGGACTATCTATACTTTTTTTGTGTTGTTTTTAAATTTATGTCCAAGTAAAACAATCACTGAAGCAAGTTCCAAACCAATCAAACCTAAATCAATCATGTCAATGATTATATCTAGTTAACCATTTATCATGGCAAGTACAACGATTGTAATTGCCTCCAACACATTGGAACCAGAAGAAAGCTTAAGCTTTAAGCTGTTTCATTGTTTCGCAAGAATTGCCCCTATATGGTGTGGCACAAATCCGGAGAACGCAAAACAGAATAGAGATCAAATAGTTGTCCATTTTGAGACGTAATGTTTTCATTTTCTGGTATAGGCTTTTGTGTTAATTTTGCATTGAGGTTTTTTAAAGATTAAAAAAAAAAGATTGATGATAAAAAATATAGTTTAATAAAAAAGAAATGAAGAACTTTAGGGTGTTCCCAGTCTGCAGTGGTCAGCACCTATCAAAAGTGGTCCAAGGAAATGGATTGGATGAACTGGACACTCATTGGCAGTGAGACCTCCACAATATTAGACATAATGTTATGGCTGATCGGTGAAACCTCCAAACAAATCAGGGTTATTTTGGTAAATAAAACCTGTTTCTGTCCATAATATGTGTGGATTTTGCCAAGCAGTACATTACACCAACATCACTTTGTTCAAAAATAGTTTTCATCATGCCGTTGTAAATGACAAAAAATTGCTTTTGTCTGCATTAAATTGCTATCCCTGAGAAACCCCATCAAGATGTAACAAACACGGTCAAGCACAGAAATAACAGGATATTCAGACTTAATACCAATAGAGAATGTCAACCTTCAGCTCATACATTAGCATCTTAGAAAATATACTTCTGTCCCCTCTGTCATATTGACTACTAAACAGTTGAGGAGAGAGAGTAAACAGGACATTGGCCTTCTTCTACGTAATGTCTCAGTTTAAATTGGAATGTATCCTAAAGACTACACCAAATGAGTGTCAGTAGATAAAAGGACTTGCCAAACTACATTTTTATGTCCAGGTTTAACGTGAAAATAATTTTCAACAAAATCAATATAAAGCTGGTTTACTGCATAGGAGACAAACACAAATAATCTACTCAGCTAGATAATCAGGCTGTGGGTTTTCTTTATATGCTAACTGGCATTGGCTTGACGTTGCACTTCGTAAGCATGCATAAAGAAATGCCGTTAACGTAACTAGAATCTGGTGTCAAAGGAAACAAGTACTCAACCCAAAACTCTCCATGCTTTAACAAGCTAGTGTGATGACACATTCTGCGTTGACCGTTGATACCATTCTGAGGACCTCTTACAGAAAATAGATAAGATGAGGTAGGAGAGAATGGCCCAGTACTCGTTTGGGGCAGGTAACAATTCATGGTATCCATTCATTCCCCAAATGGTTACCCAAAGTTTCCAAATTGCACATATCAACATCAACAAGCTTTTTGCTGTTTGTGGCTGAGCATTAACTTACGTCTCAAACAGACTGTTTAAAGAACATTCATTGAAATACAGATAAAATGTAATTTTGTTAAGCAGAAATTCAGATATGTTCCTTTATCCGTTCTGTGTTTCTTTCTTGTAAATAAACCATGCTTTCATATGCTGAAGAGTAAACTAAGCATGTCATAAATCCCGAGAGGAGGTTTGGAAAACCAGAGCTGGTCAATAACACTCTAAGCCAAATGTATACCTACAATGGGACCAGCTATTGGGGCATACAGCAAAGCCCTGTCTGCTATGGTCTAATGGACATTAAAAAACGGTCCTTTTTAACTGACACATGGAGCGCCCAGGCCACTAAAACAGCATGCTGTTGTCCTGGTTCACAGACCTGCTTCTCATTGCTCCATATCAGCCATTTCATTTCACAGGTATGTCCCCCGTTGTCTGGCCTAAGCCCTTGTTTGTCATTGTGTCATTGTCTGTGTTAACTGAATCAGGGAATGGCACCCGTTTTTCACTGAGTGGGTGACTGTGGTGTTTGTCTGGGACTGTAGGGGGAAAACAGAGGGGTGGACGGGGGGCATGGGGGTGGTTCGGGGGCAGGAGAGGGGTGGGGGCGGGCAAGAGAGGGGTGAATGGTGTGTAAGTCATGGACACTGAGCAGTTCCTCTCCATGGGCCCGTCATGCGACCTCCGTCGGAGCTTCACAATGTGAAGGATACCGAAAAAGCATGACTGTCAAGTTGTGATTCATGGCCTCTGGGACTGAAAAGATTGTTCAAGGGAATTCTATGGAAACGCTGAGTGGTTATGTAGTCCAAAAGTACTGTTATTGATTCCCAATACCGGAATCACAATAAAAATAAAAAAAGTTGAGCAGGCTCTTCCTCCAGCGCACATGTACTGCGGCAGCAGCGGTAAAGAGGTCTGTTCAAATATCTGCACCAATTCCTTCATATTGATCTTTTCCTACTGTCTCTATCCTGAATGAGGCATAACACATGATTAAAAAGAATTCACTGTTATTTGGCACATGCTTTACAAATTACAGAAGCTGACTGACAGTGAAA
The DNA here is from genome assembly GCA_016801125.1 of Novumbra hubbsi. Lineage (NCBI taxonomy): Eukaryota > Metazoa > Chordata > Actinopteri > Esociformes > Umbridae > Novumbra > Novumbra hubbsi. Next base: position 13,882 of record JACXGK010006343.1, read on the forward strand.
AGCCTACTAACCGTTGTTAAGATAGAAAATTATTATTAAATTATGTATGTTTTAGTTACTGTGTCGGGGTAAAAATAAACTACAACATATTCAACAAACTGGGTGATTGAATAAATACTGCTTCTGTTTGAAGCAGCTTCTGTCGTACTGGCTTCTGTTTGTCAAGTGATTGCCACACTAACAACAAAACACAGGCCAACCCCAGACCATCTTTCCTTGGTTTCCTGAGGAAATGCCCAGGGTCATAGTTTGCTTGTGGGGTTTTTCTGTAAACTGTATTTGTGTTGAGAGAGGACTCATGGGATGGGATGAATGAGCAGAAGTTCTGTAACATGACATTTTCTCTTGAGGGTATCCAACTCTCACCTCTTCTTACAATCTCACACCGGGCTGTCACAACCCCCTAAGAGCGGCATTCAAGAGTCTCTCTTGATCTTATCCTTTCATCAATCTGTCATTTGATCCTAGAAAAATCCCCACCTTATACCCAACTCTGGAAAAAGAAGAAGAGACCACTCACTGCGCCTCTTTTTTTCTGTACCCAAAAAGTTGAAAAGGAAGATTTTGGAGTGAGGAACAGAAGGATTCAATTTAGGAGACCACTGCAAATTGAACCCTTCGGTTCCTCACTCAAAACTTTCCTTTTCAACTTTTTCTATATGACACTGTGCGTTAAGAGAAAGGTTACTCAGAGTCTTCATTGACTCTTAGACTTCATTACTTACTTATCAGCGATTGCGCTGATTGCCTCAGCCCAGAGATAGTGCATGACGTCATCATGTTCTACTTAGTAATTTGTGGACACTAGAAACATCCTTTTTTCTGCAGTGTCCTTCAGGCTTTTGGAATCTGCCAGTGTCAGGCATTTGTCTATTGAACAGCATGAAGCTTGTGAAATATAATTTTTATAAATACAAGAATATCCTTACAGAACACGACATTGTGCAAAAGCATTGTATTACCCTCAACAGTTTTAGCCAGAAATAAATAATTTACCATATCAAAACAGTCTACCAGGAACATTAACTCATGTTGTTTATTGCCTGAGACATCTACATCCTGTATAATCAGGGAGTTCAGTTAGTTTTGCCTACAAGTAGTTTTCTCAAAGAAAAGAAGAAAAGAAGTAATAACTCAGACGTGCATTGGTTTTGTCAAGGTTTAGAATTGTTTAGCCATGTACTAATGTGATTGTCATTAAATGCATTTTAATGTTGTTCTGTATACCTACCTCTCCTAAAAAATGTGATTAAAACCTTTTTGGAAAGAAATTAGGGATAAAAGAGGTACATGGCTAGTAGAAACATGTTTTACCGTCCTGTTAAAAGGTTTGGATCCCTTTGAATGTGTTTCACATATTGCACCAGAGTTTCATGCATTCAGATTATTTTACTACAGACCAAATTTTGATGGGGATTTTGTTGTTGACAATTGTTGTGAAATGTCATAATTAGAGAGGTCTCCACCGCATCTGTTTCTGTTGAGTGATTTCCAAACACTGTGAAGCCCTGCAAAGCCAATAATAAAATGTTCTGCTAATTCATGGATGGCAAAGCAAATGCTCATCTATAAGCACCAGTGCGTCTAAGATGGTTTGGATAAAAGTGGAAGGTGTATGGCATCATCGACCCTGCCTGGGACATTTTGGAGAGACTACCAGATTCCAAAACGCACCTGCAAGATATTGGCTTTCATGACCAATACTCAACAAAGTGTGCTTACTTTGAATATATAACAATATATAACAATGGCAACTACTACTCCTTTCCAAAGAAAATCAACAAAGAGCGTAGGCCTTGCACTGTAACAACTTGTCCCTGTGGCTAATGGGCCGCTAAGTTTAAACTCCCTCTTGGGTTGTGGAGGGGGTAATGTTTCGAGGCGTAGTGGGCCAGGCTGAATACCTTGCAGATACTGAGACAGTGACACAACAGGGTTTTTGGGATTCCCCTTGCGTCCGTGTGTTGAGTCCAGCCACTATTATGCCCATTCACTTCGACAGTGCATAACTATCGCAAAGGGCGACTGGGCCCCACAGCTGTTTTCGATCCATGAAGCATGTCTGTTTATAACACATACTTATTTGACATGATACCTGGTTGGAGAGAGAAAACACAGAACAGCACAATCGGTGAAGAAATCAAACCCTGTTTGTGTAGCCGAAATACGGGCAGATAATAGCTGTAAGTGGGGTTTCCGCTACGTGTCTGAGGGTTTCCATTACATTCTCAAGAATGTGTGCTATCCAGTCGTACATTAATAAGTTCCAGAAAGCTGATGATTGTCAGCCAATAAAAACACTGCTGCAAACCACCCAGTAATTCACTTCCTGTATTGATGTGTGTCATCCCCACCACAGGCTACACACTGACAAATCCTCTATTGTTATTCCAATGTGGTTGTAATTGTTATCTTAGATTACCCATCACACAAGTTGTGTTACGCCAGTATGATTCCTCTGATCCTTGAGACAGAGATACCTCTCCTTCTATTTTGAGAAGATCAGGGCCATTACGTACAGAATTACAGAGGGAGTTCAATACATTTGCAGAAAAAAAATTAGCCTTTGGATTGACCATCCAAGTGGAATATGTCCCCACACCTGAGATTATGAGTACATTTTATAAATCTGTATCTAACTGATTCGCTGGCCTACTCCCACTCTCACCTGATTCACATTTGGTACAAAATGGAGTGTTTTCATGCAATCATAAATACTTTAGAATAGTTACAGTCAAGTGAAAAAAATTGGACCCCATGAACTGTTTAGTTATTTTTAAAGAAATATGGACATATCAATATTCTATCTTCTTTTAAACAATATCAACAGACAAAGTAATGTAATTGAACCAAAAACAATGACAAAACCATGATATTTATTTAACAAAAGATTTACAATTATGCTATTTCCTACTGAGGAAAAAGTGAGGACACATTATGCACTTATAGCTGGTATTGCCCACTTTGGCTGAAATAACCTCAATAAGACGTTTGCATAGTTCACATGCGCTTCAGCTTTATGATAGTGAGCTGGCCAAGCCCTGCAGCAGCAAAGCAGCCCCAAACCAGGAAATTTTCACCCTTATGCATCACAGTTTATATGATTTTTCTTGTGCTCAAATGCTGTCTTTGGTTTGTCTTCTATTACTGTGCCCAAACAATTCTACTTTGGATTCATCTGTTTAAAGCACATTGTTCCTGTCCCAGCTGTTGTGCATGGCGAAACCAAAAGCAGACATCTTGAACAAAATGGTGATTTATTCCACAGAACACGAAAAAACAAACTACACAGCTGACGAAACAAAAGGTGCTGGAGTAGACAGCATACAAACGGAACATTAAAAATACATGAAACAAACAGCGAACTTATGAAACGAAAGGTGTAGCGTATCCACATGAAAAGGGAATAAAACAAGACAAACCGTGAGCATTGTGACTAACAAACAATCAACCACACCTAATGTGTGGGATTAGCCTAACCTAAGTAGGCTTCCCAATCAGAGTAAACTGAACACAGCTGCTCTGACTGGGGAGCCCACAGCGGCATAGAGAGGGCTAGAGGCCCCTCTAGGTGGCATGCCCTAACTGCGAGCCCCAAAGCATAGAGTAGGCTAGGGGCTCCCAGCCAGGACATGACAGTTCCAGACGTCCTGGTCTTTCTCTAGGTGTTCTCTTGCAAACTTGATTCTTGTCTGGATGTTTTTTTCTTTTTTACAGCAAGGGTTTCCTCCTTGCACACCTCCCATCAAACGTGTGCTTTTTAATGCATGTACTTTGGCATCAACTGTAGCAGAAGGTACATGTAGGTCCCAAGATTACATTTATGGGATTGTTGGAGACAATTAAACATTGTATGTTGTGCTCTTGGGTTGAACTTGCTAGGATGGCCTGACCTAGGCATGTTGGCAATTGGTTAAAATGTTTGCCATTTGTAAAAAATGAAGAAATTATCTGAACAGTGGAATGGCTCAAAAAGGAAAAAAATGGGCAGTTCTGGAATGGACAAGTCAAATGATGTCAATAGTTCTTAAAAAAAATATTTCATGGGGTGTCTTAATTTTCTTTACATGACTGTATATATGGGAAACATAGGAAAGGAAATACACACATTAAGAAATGTTTTTACACTGAAAAGGTTTTTGTATCAGACATTTGATTTGCCTTATATGCACCAATGCTTTGAAATTACTTTTAATCTGGGGCTTTGTGGTCAAAAGCAGTTTTACCTGACTCAAATACGTCGAAATGTATATTACTATAAACAGATGCTGTTTTTCTAATACATTAATAATAAAGATTTTGATGTCTAGTATATTGCGTTCATTGTGACCCGATGTGTGATTTCAGTATTTCCTTTATTTTTTTGAGCAGTGTATATATACATAGATCTATGTATTTATATTTTTAACTATACAGTTTCCAACAAATATAAGTTATTCAAGTATAAATAACCTACTGTATGTTAATATATGCTAGTTGTCAATTTAAACAAATGACTGAAAATTCTGGGAATGTTCCCACCCTGACCACAAGTAAGTGAAGCATTAATAAAGCATTAATTTATGAGGTTAAATTAACTAGCTTCCTTTCACTGACCTTACATAAGCCAAATGAGCACACCAAAAACATTAGTGGATAAAAAAGAAAATATTGTAAGTCAGGCTAAACTGCACCTCTTGACTTGAAAAGGGTCATAACAGTGATCAAAACGCTTACATTCTTTCCAAAGAAAGGGAAGTGGAAAGGAATGAGCAGCCATCCACAGCCAGCTGGCGAGCAGCAGTCTAGCCTTCTGCCTTATCAGCCTTTAAACTCCATGGTTTATAAACCGACCTGTGGGAATGTACTTCTAGTTAAAGCTATTAACATCTTGTAACTTTTTTTTAGAATTTACAATTTACATTAGGTATAGAATCCTAGATCTTTCTTCACAAATCTGAGATACTCTATTATCCAGAACCCAAGGCATTGTTTTTCTGCCCCTATCTACCCCAGTAGCTAACAGAAGTGATGTTGTAAAGGGTATGATCTCCTCTCTCTTTACACGGGAAGAGCTTGTGAACAAAGAACTGCTTGAGCTTATTGGTGCTTGAGTGAGTTCACCACAGAGGAGATAATAATAACATTCTTCACACTTTTTCATTCAATCTCTTGGAACCACAAACCTGGAAAAGGACCCTGTCAGATGCTGTGTACAATTGGCATGATGAGAAGAGCTTTGCCCTTCAGAGGGAACATAAGGTTGAGGATACATAGGGCTGAGGGAACATAAGGTTTTTGGAACATAAGTTTGAGGGAACATATGGCTGAGGGAATATAAGGTTGAGAGAACATAGGGCTGAGGGAACATGAGGGTTGAGGGAATATAAGGTTGAGAGAACATAGGGTTGAGGGAACATAAGGTTGAGGGAACATAGGGCTGCGGGAACATAAGGTTGAGGGAACATAGGGCTGAGGGAACATAAGGTTGAGGGAACATAGGGCTGAGGGAACATAAGGGTTGAGGGAACATAAGGTTGAGGGAACATAGGGCTGAGGGAACGTTGGGTGGACCACCATCAGTGTGAATGTCAGAAGTGGGGGTGGTTCTTCTAAGATTATGATTGCTGAATTAAATGAATGGGCTGTTTGGTGCTTGTTGGTAATTGAAAATGTTTCAATGAACTCATTCACATGACTCATTGAGATGGTTACACCCCTGACCCTTTTCCCGTCTCCATGGGAACTTTCTTCCATCCTGTCTTCCAGGATGAACTCATACCAAACCATGACTCAGTGTGTCTTCTATGAGCAAAAGAGCCTTTCATAAGCCTTTGTATTCATTCAGATCCTACTCAGCAACAGCTAACCTGGAGAAATCCACTTGTAGTAGTAAGAGAGTCTTATTTGAGGTAAAGGACAATGTCACTAGATAGGGAGACAAAGAATCAAAAGGGACTTAAGTGGAATACAATGAAGCAGGGTGAGAAGACAGACTCACGTCTGATGTGCTGATAGGAATGCCTCTGTATCTGGGGGGACTTTACCCTACCCTGGGGGCTTATCAGAGAATGTGGGATGGGGTGGGGGGCCAGGGTGAAATGTCTGAGTGTGAGGCTGTTACACAGAAGGAAGAATATCCAGAAGATCCCCCACAATACTTAAGAAAACACAGTGCCCCTGTAAGACCATTAGACAACTCAAACATATTGGCCTTTAATCGCGTAATATCAGATCAAAGCACAATCATCCTTGATAGAATAACCTTCTGTGTTTCTCTATTACTGTATGGCTTAATTAGGGGGCTTTGTCCATTGTCACCAAGGTGCACTCATCCTGTAGGACCACTAAACCCTCTATCCTATGGTTTGATGAGGCTGGGAACCAAACCAGAAGGGTCCTTCGTCAGTTTAAGGAGACTTTGCTGTGTGATATAATGTCGAAAAACCGCAGATGAGAAACTGCAGATGTTACAATCTAGAGGATTGTATTAATAGGGCAATGCACATAAGATGGATTGGATTTGTAGAGATTTATGTAGACGCTGAGGATGTTAGTGTTTATATATGATAAAGTTACATTCACATATGCTGAGTGGATGTATAATCAAAAAGTCCTGAATTGGCAGACTTTTCCTGTGTTTATTGTCTGAGAAAATCCCTGCTGACTCCAACATTAAACTCAACAAAGTGTTTTCCGTCCCCTGTCTTTCTCAAAAAGAAAACAAATCTACTTGGGAAAAACAAGTTGGCTATAACCAGTGAAATAGATGAATGCATTCCAGTGTAATTTCTGTTTTATTGCCCAAACCCTCCCTCATAAATCACAAGATGTTTGGACCACAGGTATTTGATGATATGCATGACTGAAATTATACATTTCAAACAAACAATCCAAAGATTAGTAAAGACTATGGCCCATATCATAAACAAACAGTGCACGTTTTTCATTTTACTCAAAGTTACAAAAAGAAAGTTTGTGAGGCTGATACAATCATTGTCTGACCATATTCAAATTGTGAGAGCAAAAAGCGGGGATGGAAAAAGCCAGCAACAACAGAGAGAAATACAACATTATTGGATGGAGGTCACTGTTTGCACACCTATTTACAACTATGTAAAAGAGTTGGACTTTCTACTCAGGGCTGGAGTGTCTTTCTATTTGGAATCTTTAGTCAGTCTTCCTCCTTGAGTTGCTCTGCTGTTGTCTCTCTAAGGGGTTTGTGATGGATTGAGGCCCCACTCTGTTCAGAGGCCTTAGAAGGAGCAGAAATTCCATGATTTGATTTCACCCAATACAACATCATTTCGACAAGAAGTCGTGCTTAACGTTCAAATAAAAACACAGTCACACCCTTAACCACATTTACATTATAGCCTCTTTTCAGACTCTTATCCAGAGCAACTCAAAGTTAGTCCTTACATCTGAAC
>JACXGK010006344.1:0-29130 GCA_016801125.1 Novumbra hubbsi
CACTCCCCCACAGCCCTCACCCCCCCACCGCCCTCACTCCCCCACCATTCCCATTAGCTCTTCAGACGTTTCCCCGGGTCTTCTCACGAGACATCACCCACACACACGCACACATCAGCCCCCACTTTCCAATCTGGGCCCAAGCTTGAATTAAGTATGTGCACAGTCACAGTGGCTGAATAGCAAATCCATAGTGACTTTTCACAGTGGTAGCACAGCCAAATGAAAAGGCACTGATTCGTACTATTGAAGCTGATTACACACTTGTTAAATTCTCCACTCCGTCTTCGTTACCCCCAACAATAATGTTAAATATCAGAACCTCTTGATAGCTGTCTTGGCTCGTCAGTGGTTTCATTAGGCCAGCTATAAAACAGGATGACATTTCCACGGAGAACATAATGGCTGCACATTGGCGCCACAGTACCTGAGTCAGGCCATCCTGCTCTTCCACCTGACTATTTCCAGGGTTAAGTTGTAGGATTCTACACCAAACAAAAAACACTGCTTGTAATGTCAAACTGTACACATCTACGCAGACATAGATGAAACACCAGCTGAACATTTTGGAAAAACTGCAGTATAGTGTAGTGTATTTAGGGACAGTATAGTACAGTAGAGTTATACACAGTAAGTGGACGCGCATGGGTGGAAAGTCTTTCAAAAGTATCAATCAATTAAATATATTTTGTAAAGCCGTTTTTACATCAGCAAATGGGAACTGTGAGGGTCTGGAGAGTCCTAATCGCTAGAAGGTGTCCTTCTCCGGGTTAGGGCTAGTAATTTGATAGATAACCTCCACTAAAATCGGAGATACAATCTGAGTACTGGTAATGTAACATATTACAGAACAATTTTGTTTGTAATCCGTTACTCCCTAACTCTGGCCCCAGGCTAATTATCTCAGTGGATAGATAATGCTCATGGCACTTTGTTCCCCTGACTGTCTGGCTTATTCAAACACACATCCCTCCAAGACAGCCATTCCAGGACACACTGTCTGGCGCTCTCCATAAAGATGTCTGCTTGTGTTCTTGAATGGGTGTATCAGGTATTTGAGTGGAATGAAATCAGAATAGAAGGAAATAATGTTGAAAACGACCGTGGCAAAGCAACGTTGTACCAGATCCAAAATCCCAAATCAACCCCTGTAATAGTTTGAGATAGCTAGCAGTCAGTCTTTCAATTATGTTCCTGTAACTTGCCAAAGAACAAAGCAGGAGGAAGTCAGCAATGAAAAGTACAGGCACCGCTGCAATGGTCTGTTCCCATTTTTTTTTTTATCTGAAAGGAAAGGTCCTCTCCCACAGGGCAACAGCCAGAATGTTCCTTCCTATTTGGCATGTTCGTGAATGCAAATGAGGAACGACAAAAGCAGAGAGAAAAAAAAGTTGCAAAGAATCAAGAAAATGGTACAATGGGCCACCGAAACTTGGTAACGTGTGGCACTGGGTGGGAACCAGCGACGTAAGCAAGGATTCACTTCTCATTCAAGCAACTTCTTACGCCTACAAGCTGACCTCCCGAATGACCATGACATCCTACCCTTAACTGACTGACTTGGTGGTTGGATGAGACCAAGCCCAGTGACTTAGGGCAGACGCATATGAAGAGTAGAAGCTCAGTGTGAAGTGATGAAGGCAACTACGTATGTCTGGTAAGAAAGTTAACATTAAATCTCCCCCAGGTTATTCTGTGATCGTGTTTTCCATAACATTTAGTTATGATATGACATAAAACATTTCTTTTTTACATTATAGGTGACATTTGGGGTTCGAGTAACTGTCTTAGGTTTTTATGGAGCACAGCAGCACATAGTGTAGTATATTTCCAATGAATCCTCCTTGCAAAGCCCATTCCTATCTCCTCTCAAACTGTCTTTGAAATGTTTTCATGGCTACTGTCAATATGTTAAAGAGGTGGTGGAAATCCAGTTTATTCAATCAGCATGTGTTATAGGTGTGACTTAAGAGTGCACAGATTGTGCTCCCATCCCGCTAGGGTCAAATGTCCAACCCCAGCAGCTCGCTAGCAAACTGGCCTGGCACTGGTCTGTAGCTTTCGGCGGGAACAAATTTACGCCATTTCAGTGTTCTCTACTACTGTCAATTGTACTCTGCTCCACTCTTCTAATACACAGTACTGTCAGCGTTCTGTCATCCTGTTAATCAATAGGGACAGATTGGTGCGAGTCAATTTCATTAGGGTAATGAATCCATGAGATTCAATATAATATAATGCTATACACCCACATTTTCTAGTACATTTCGGAACTTTTAAACCAAGTAAAAATGCACATAAGGAACTTTACAGTAGACCTGCAATTTGAAGGCCAGGTATTTTCTGTGAACAAGGACAAGACGGGTGCTGTGGACTTGAGATGCTAAAGTAGGGATTCTGAGGTACTCTGCTGTCCTATCTTCAAGGGGAAGTGGGTTGCACCATTGGGAAGACCCGGTGTGGCAGAACAAGTGGGGATGTAGGTACTGAGCATCGCCTGAAGGGAGGGGCGGTTCCCCTTACTGCTTTGTTGAGAATGTGAGCTTAGACTGCTAGCCAGTGGAATGTGCGCATGGGCGAGGTGACATGGAAAAAACGTGACAAGGCCGAACACATTTAACACTCGTAACCGATGTCCGAATCAGTTGCAAGGGCTAAGTGGCACTAGCATGGAGCCCTACCAGCGGTGATTTGCAGCAGTCTAACCTGCAATGACAAGTGCCTAGATTAGTACCTGCGCCGCTTCCTGTTCGAGGTAAGGTTGTGCTCTCCGGATGTTGTTGAGTATGAACAGGTAGGAGCGAGTCACGGCCTTGATGTTTGTGTAGAACGACAGTGCGTGTCCTGGGTCACGCCAAGGTTGTCCTAGCACTCCCCCAAACTCAGGCGCACCCTTTTTAACTCTCTGTTCTCGGAATCAAAACCTAGGCTAACCCTAAACCTGACCTTAACCGTAAAATAGCTGTCATTCCGACTGAGGAACAGCCAACTATTCCTACATGCCATTCGGTGCCACACCAGTGACTTGTGTCCCCGCAAGTATGGTTATTAGTGTGCACGCTCTCCGACCGCACAGCAACTCCGGAGGGCACAGTGAATGATGTCTGCACTTGATCCGGTAGAGCATGTGAACACATCTGGCGAAGTGGCTCAGCCTCTGACCTTTACTGACATACACCCCGAGAACACCACTGTCCTGCCCTCGGGCTCGAGCGCTGATGAAAAAGCACCAGCAGCCAACAGTGATAAAAAATGTAAGCATTGTAAATTGAATAGATAAGGGCATCCGCTGAATAAATGATGGTCTGTCCTAGCTGAAGAGGATGTGTGTGTGTGTGTGTGTGTGTTGGCAGGAGACGACTAGAAAGGAGGCTGACAGAGAATAGATGCAGCCACGAGAACGCCGGCGAGCCTGCTCTTCCGTCTTTTCATGTCCCTCTTCCTTCATGGATCTCTTTGTTTTCTCCCGAAACCCCCCTCTACGTGATGAACACAGCCTTAAGAGATTGATGGCCTGGGCTGAATTGGCCAGTGGACGATGTGGCCCGACGGGACGGTGTCGGCTGGCTGAGGCTCAGGGGACTTGCGGTGACTCGATGGGCTTCTCCGTTGCCCTGCACTCTGGGCCGTTCTCTCGCCTTCCTTCTCTCTGCATGCTTGCATCCTCCACCAGCAGTCTCGATCAAGGATTACGTACATCAATCAACTCGGGTGGCCGGATTGTAGAGTAGCTGCCATGCTTTGGTCGATCAGGCGGAGAAGGCACGAAACGCTGAAAAGCCCGGTTGACTTGGGCTGATTGGCGTGGAGGAATGAGAATGGACATGTACTCTTGAGACGTGCACAACGTTTGACAGGGATCTGAATAACCTGAACAGAATGCCAATAGACAGGGAGCATTTCCTTGTGAAAGGGCCCTTGAGCACCAAACTGTAAAGTTCAAGTTTGACGTGAGTTTACATTTTCAGAAGTTAGCGAAAATAAAATTTTACACCATAAACAAGAGTATAGGCAACCTTAAACTTGGACTTTTTTTCTCAAGGAACTCCCAAAGTGGCCCGAACACTAGTATTAGCACATGTCGGTCCCAGAGACCTTGATATTTCTGCCCCACCCCCATCTAATGTTAAAAAGAAGTTTGAGGCCAACACCACTGTAGTGAATTTCACTGGACATTATGTAAGACCGCAGGTGGCTGTAGATTATGTAAGACCACTGTAGACAATCCCGCAAGAGAAAAGATTACGTAACACCGCAGCAAAGGTTGGTTCAAATTATGCAGAAAGAGAAACATACAAAGTTAAAAATATAAAACCAATAACAATCGATTGCATAAGGATTCACCCCCATTGCTACAACACACCAAAATAAGCTGTGATGCAACCAAATGTCTAAAGAATACACATAGTTTGTTAAATTGAGTCCAGCAGCAGGGGCATTTTGTGATTCTAAGGACAAGGCCATTTGGCCTTAATGGAATGTTTAATTTTCCAGTGCACCAAGGCCAATCAAGCAACATTAAGGCAAAGAAAACGAAAGCAACTACTGCTGAAAATAAAATGATTAAATAAAGACTGTGTGTGGCTCTCAGAAGATGAGCCATGATTTCTTAGTCACCAAAGCAGTCTCCCTGCACCCCTCACTTCTTTGTCCTTAAACTAACCTTTCCGTCCACCGGCCACTGTTGCAGGTAGAGAAAAATAATTATTGCCAGTCACAAACATTGTCCCCAGTTACAAAACATATGAGCATACAAAGTGACGTTTAATGAAATACGCATATTTTACAACCCCCGTTTCCCAAAAAGTTTGGGTTAGGGCTGGGACGCTGTGTAAAATGGAAAGAAAAACAGAATGCAATGATGTGCAAATCATTTTAACCCTATATTTAACAGAAAAGAGTGCAAAGACAGCGTATTTTCTTGTTTCCTGGAAAATATAGGCCCCACTTTGATTTTAATGCCAGCGACATGTTTCAAAAAAGACGGGGACAGGGGCAACGAATAGTTGTGCATTGCTAAAAAAAACAACAACCGTTAGAACATTTCACAACTAATTAGGTTCATTGGTAACATGTAAATGTATCTCAAAATAGAATTACAAATGGTTCGGGGGATCTCATCGTCTACGATACATTATATCATTAAATAATTCAGAGAATCCGGACATTTCAGACGGCAAAAGACAAGGTCGAGAACCAATATTGGATGGCCGTGATCTTCTGGTCATCAGGCAGCAGTAGAAACAAGCATTATTCTATAGTGGAAATGACTGTAAGGTATCGGGAACACTTCTAAAAATCATTGTCTGTAACACTTTGTTGTTGCAACCACAAATGGAAGTTACTTTACTATGCACAGAAGAAACCAGAGATCCAGAACCGCCACCATTACAAGGCCCAGGCTCAGTATAGATAGACCGCAAAAAAGTGCAAAACTGTCCTATAGTCTGAAAAATCTAAATGTTGCATTCTTTTTGGGAGGGTGGATGTTGAGTCCTCTGGGCTAAAGAAGAGAGGGACCATCCGTGTTTTCATCAGTTCAATAGCCTGTGTCAGTGATGGTACGGGGGTGCATTGGTGCACATGGCATGGGTGACTTGCACATCAGCATTATTATTGCTAAACAATACACACAGATTGGGGAGAAATACATGCAACGTATGCATATCATGCAGGATTGGGAATACATTCCACTTTTAAAATTGGTCTTCTCAGTACCCAAACACTTACAGTATTTTTTTTTTTAAAAGGGGTGATGCAACACAGTGGTAAACATGCCCTAAAATAGGATTCCCAATCAGAGGCAAAGCAGTGCAGCTGCCTCTAATTAGGGACAACTGCAATAAAAGTGCAGAGTTATCTAGAGGCATCCCCACTGCCAGGCATTGACTACGAACTAACAGTGGCACCAAACAAAAAATGACTAAATATTTTTCCAAAAAACATTTCTCAGTTTTAACATTAGATATGTTGTCTTTGTACTATTTTCATTTCCCTATACATATAGTGATAAATTGTTTGCATTTGCATCATTGCATTCTGTTTGTATTTGCATTTTACACAACTTTCGTGAAAACGGGGTATTAGTACGAAGTAATTAGGTACATTCCTCAGTTGAGACACAAATGTTATGCTGCAACTTTAAGGGCAGCAGGTTACCATGGCAATGGGTATCTCCCAGTGCAGAATGCTACCATGGTAATGGACTGAATGTCCCTCAGGGCACAGTTATGTCCATTTTTAAGAAATGCACAGCTGTGAATCTGTCTAGAATAAGTTTCCATGCACTAGTCAGTGAGGTCATCAATTGGGTGAGGCACTGTACAATTGATTTGCCTGATGGTTTACAAAAGTGGCCATTGTTAAAAAAACATCATCACTCAGCAAGAGGTTGTCAAAAAGCACTTGGAGAACACATGCAGCCAAAACCACACTGGAGTAGCACAAAACCCAAAAGGTCATTGTCATAGAGTGGCCCAGTCAAAGTCGGGACAGAATTTATAATATGTCAATTCTGCCAAAAAGAATGGGAAAACATTGCTGTGTGCAGGTGTGAAAAGCCGGTATAGACTTGTCAAAATGGACTAAATAACGAATTGCTGCATCTACCAAAAAAATTGTAAAAGGGGTGAATCCTTATGCAATAAATTATTATCTTTTTTAAATCTGTAATTCACTTAGGACAATTAATAGACTTTTTCTCACTTTGGCAATTATGGAAATGTATTGTCATGATCAGTGCCAAAAACTACATTAAATCCATTTTGACTTCCTGTTTTCACACAATGAAAAGTGAGAATACTATTGAACGTCATTCTGTACACAGATTTGAGCTTCATGGTGAAAACATCCCAAAGTCTACAGAAAACAATGAAGCCTTAAAAGAACTTCCCCATGGAGGAAGATTAGTGAGGTTTTGGGGATTGCCTGCTGTGTCCAAATGGTGTATGAAATAAATGCTGGGCTGTTTTTGCCAAGAATTTTGCCTAAGAACACAGCCATGAATAAATAATGGTACCAAAACATCCACAAGAACAAATTCTCCCAACCATCCAAGAACAGTTGGGTGACGAACAATGTCTTTTCCAAGCATGATGGAGCACTTTGACAATAGGCAAAAGTGATACTAAGCTCGGGGAACAAAACATCTACATTTTGGGTCCATGGCCAAGAAACTAACCTGACCTTAATCCCATTGAGAACTTGTGGTCAATCCTCATGAGGCGGATGGACAAACGAAACCCCTCAAATTCTGATTTACCTCAAGCATTGATTATGCAAGAATGGGCTGCCATCAGTCAGGATGTGGCCCATAATCTAATTGACAGCATGCCAGGGCGAATTGCAGAGGACTTGAAGACGAAGGGTCAACAACTGCAAATATTGACTCTTTCCATGTAATTGTCAATGATAGCATTTGACACTTATGAAATGATTATAATTATACTTCAATATATCAGTATATCTGACAAAAAGTTCAAAAAAATGCAGCAGTGTCATTCTCAAAACTTTGGGCCACGGCTATACACTGTACAATAGTGCATTTCAGGACCAAGGACAGCAACATAAGGGGCAAATTCAGTTCACTGTCTAAAAATACACTGAGTCGAAGGTTAAACACCAAAACCCTTTTAGTGTGCAGCAAAGCTATAATAGAAATCATGCTGGCCCAAAGGTAGCACCTAAGACATTCAAGAATTAATCCCTTACAATATTCTGTCTGTTGTTTGAAATATCAGTTTACAGCCCAGACTGTATCAGAACTGCCTGAACCCCAAGCAATATTCTCTTAACCCCTGACAAGATGA
The DNA here is from genome assembly GCA_016801125.1 of Novumbra hubbsi. NCBI lineage: Eukaryota > Metazoa > Chordata > Actinopteri > Esociformes > Umbridae > Novumbra > Novumbra hubbsi. The sequence continues at coordinate 7,809 of JACXGK010006344.1, forward strand.
CCAGAAAACCCTTTTGGAGGTGAAATTAAAAAAAACAATCCAATCTTGTGGCCTTCTGAAAATAAATATTTGGATGGTGCTCATTGGTTTAAAAACTATTTAGTGGATCAGGACGTTTTACTAGTTCTCTAAGTGCCAAAAATGCAGAAACAGCGTATTCATTAACCAAAAAGTCATTCTGTAAAATTAGAAAGAATCAAATCTGAATAGTCAGGAAAAAGGAAAGTTTCCCTGAGGAGTCTCAGCAGAGGAGAAACTTTCCCCGCAAGGTGTATTTACCCATCACAACACACGCCTGCTGGCTACAGAACCAACAAAAACCCATTTAAAGCAACTGCAGCGCCTGCTTTGTTCCAGAGCCGTGTCTATGATAGCAAAACCCCAAAAGCAAAAGTATCTCCATTCCTCAAGCCTAACTAGATAGTGGCACATCATGAGGTGCGAGTGCAGTAATCCAAAAACAAACAGTTATTTTAAAGGAACTCACTTAATCACTTCCTAACATCCCACAAGGCCAGGGGAAATGTGTTTGAGCTCCGGGAGCCGAGGCGCCCCATTGGTGGAGCCTAAGCCCGCTTGCTTGCCGCACGGCAGACATATGTTGAAGGGAGAAAAAGTGCTCGTTGGCGTTTCCCATTGAAACAAGTGGCCCTCCCAGTACAGTAGACAAGCATGTTGGCTGGGGGGGGTAATAGGCTCACTATAACAGTGCAGGGATATAATTCACTCCACACCCCACCCAGTTCACAAATCCTGTCCGGTTTAGTGAGGCGGATGGTCGGAGACAGACAGGGGATACAGGGACAGGGGGGTTAGGACTGGTAATTATCCTTCTCCCTGTCAGACAGCCCAGGCAAAACAGAACCAGAGCTAGGCAGCAGTATAAGAGGAACATTAAGATTCAAAGTCATGGCCTCCCTAAGATTCCTCCCAGGGGCTGAGCCGCAGAACATGAAGGAGACTAGCTGAAATGAACACTCTTAGAAAAAGGGTTATTCGGGGAGGGACAGGGTTCCACCAAGAACCATTTGGCTCTGAAGAACCCTTTGTTAAAGACAATGGTTGTCTGTACAACCTTTAACAGCCTATGAACAGTTTGGGGAAGAAAGGCTTCTTCGATGATTTTTGAAAAGCAAAACTAAGTAAGACCTTTATATAAAATCATATTCCATATTTTTAACCTACTCTACAGCACGGTCATTTCAAGAATATATTTTCGGTCATTAAGAAAGTGGGACGAGAAATATAAATCAGCTTGATGATTTGGGTCCTGAAAGTGCCTTTGGCAGTTTGTTCCAGTCATTGGCAGTGAAGAACTTGACTGAATGACCGCAGAATAAAGTATTATTTTTGGGAATGACCAGAATGAGATATCTACCAGACTCCAGGTTACTATGAAATAATCACATGTTAATATGCTGAGGTAAAAGGTACTTGGGAAAAAGTTGTTATCAGTTTGTCTGGGGAGGAAGGGAGAGTTTATTGGAGAGACAGCACATTATTGAGTGAGGGGCCAGTTCTATACGGCATAGTGTTGACTGCACAAAGGTGGATTAGAGCGTTACCAGGAGCAAGCTCAATATTATGTACCGAGAATAGAGTCAACAGAATAACAGTACCTAGAGAAACCACCAAATGTGTAGACAGCCGGCCCACAGATTTGACACATTGTAGAGTCATTGAAACACAGTTGTTTTCCCAGCAGAGCAGACAATCCTCTGGGAACCTGTGTCTATAAATTAAAATGTGATTGTTTACCAATTAGAGGGTTTAAGCCAAGTCAATAAAAAGAGCTGCACAACTGCTTGTTTTCTAATGCAGATTTTATTTACTGTAGGATAACACATCCGTCATCCTTACAAAACATTGTTATCCCCCCTCCGCAAACAACTTGCTGAACACCTGAACCACCTTTTGGCTGGGATAGTGATTTTTAAAAGGTAGTGCTTTCAGGACTTAAGCAATTTCCAACTGCGTGATCAAGGGACCAGATGATTCCCTGTCCTCTTTCCCCCATACCCGCACTCCCTATCATCCACCTCACACCGTTCTCCCTCGTCTCTGTCCTTCCTCTTTAACCACGTCTCCCGCATCCACCTCACAACGTTCTCCCTGGTCTCTGTCCTTCCTCTTTAACCACGTCTCTTACCTCCACCTCACACCTCCATACCTCCTGCTCCCTTCTTCCGTATTTCCCTCCTTTCCTTCCTCCTTTCTTTTTCAGCTTTTTTTCTCTCACTCCCTCCTCTTTTTCTCTCCTCCAGGTTAGCGATAAGTAGATGTGCATCAGGAGTATTGATTGAGTATTGAGTATTGAGTCCATACATTGAATTCAGGGCTAGACAGCTGGTGATTAAATAGCTTTAGAGTGAGGCTAAGCCAGGCAGTTTATAGTTAGTTTTTAAGTCAGATTTATTTTACTGATATAAATTGTCTTTCCTGCTTTGAAAACTGCTGTATTTTTCGGACTCTACAATGTGTCACATCTGTGGGCCTGCTGTCACCAACCGACGGAAAGATCATGTTGCTGTCATGTCTGCCATTGTTTTTAGAACCGTTTAAATCTCAAAACCATCTCAAATACATCAATTTGACCAAGGCACTTACCATGTACTATGATATTGGCAACAATCAACACATTATACCGTTTTTAAAGTTCATTAAGTATTAACACAGCTGTTCAAAATTCAAATGAAGTTAATTTAAATGTATTTATAAAGCACATTTAAAAACAACAAGAATCAACCAAAGTGCCGCACAATCAAAACAAAATTCCAACAAAAAGTGTCTAGGACAGCAAAAAATATGACCTATTAAATAAAGGTAGGCTATTCCACAGCTTTGGAGCAGCAACAAAAGAAACGTCAGTGGAGAGAGGCCAATACACGAGTGATGCTCTCTCTCTTCTTTGTACCAGTTAAAAGCCTAGCAGCTGCATTTTGGACAAGCTGAGGGCGAAATAGGGAAGACTGACAGACATCCCAAATACAAAGAGTTGCAATAGTCCATTCGGTAGGAAATGAACGCATGAAAAAGGTCTTGAAATCCTTGAAAGTAAGAATGGGTTTCAATTTGGCAATGGTCTAGAGCTGGAAAAAGTTTCCTCTGAAAATAGCATTTCTTGTTTATCAAATCCGAGACAAGAATCATCCCATATTTTTGGCATAACTATGAACATGGATGGATAGAGGCTCAAAATAATGAACAATTATTGAAGTATGTATGGCCAAATAAAACAACATCTGGGTCTAGAACAATGCATTGAGGTACGTCAATGTTCATTGATCTTATCTTTAAAGACAATGTCCTGTCTCTCAAATATGATGTAAACTTCAGCGCAAAGCCAACTTCTATCTTAAGACAATCTATTAGGATGGTATGATCAATCATATTAAAGGCAGCACTACGATCAAGCAGGATTATATTAGCTCACTTTCCATTGTAGCAAAACATCAACAAATCATCTGACTCAATGCTATGGCGTGCCCTGAGCATGACTGGAATTTATCCAGAACAGTCTTCACGAGTCTGAGGAATAACATCAAGACAGGCAGTAGCGATCAGGTGTAAGCTTTGTTTATTATACTGAAGAAGACGTTATGATTATTAGTGTTGTTAGAGATCTCTCAGAAGTTCATTTGACACTTGGAACTTTTTCCGCTTTTCTGCAATCCTGTGATGTACCAATATGGTACATTATTCAGCCAGGGCTGAGCTCTAGCTTTTGCTACAATCCCACATAGCATTAGACTGGACTCCACCTTGATCAACTGAATTTCGAAGCTTTGTTAGGTTTCAACTAACTGAGTGCAACACTTTGACAGTTACAAAAAAATATTAAATACTATATAACATTTAAATAACAGCTAATCCAACACATCCAGTGATTCTGAGAGAACTAAAAAAGTTATAGTCACTGAGAGAAAGTTCAGAAAGAGGTCTTAACCCACCAATGTTAAGCTTTGTCTCAGAAACAAACAGAAATCAAATGTACTTGATAAAAAGTAATAATTCAAGATAAAAGCTTTGTTAAAAATAGACCTTGCATTTACCAAGGTCATTCTAGTGGAGATGGGTTCTGCCAAGTGGCATGAAACAGGATCGCCAGGATTCTTTGTAATGGGATTGTAATCCAAATGAATTTACAGCTAAATTACAGAGGTTGATTCCTCACTCACGAGCATGAGGTCTAACCGGCAGGTACCTCGCTGTTTGAGCAAGATCCCGAAGAATAGGTACGAGGCAGGCATATCTCGAAGAGACGAATGGATTGATCTCCATGGAACACAGAACTCCTTTGCCAAGAGGTGTGTTTAACCCTTGCTAATACCACCCGTTTTACCCCGTTTTCTGCAGCGTTTCCTCTTGTAGGGGTGCAACAGGGAAGCTGGCGCAGACCCAACTGTATTGAAAAAACGAAACGAGGGGGAGAGAACTTCAGTCCCCCTAGACTCCAGCTGCAGCGATCAGCAGCATCGACTCGAATGTTTTCGGAGAGCTTGATGTTCATGTATTTCGAGTAAGCAGGCAACGTGGCCAGACGAGGTAGACGACACAAACGTACAAAGAAATGCAGTGTGACGAACACACCGGCCCCATCTTGGTTTCAGGTAAATCAGTCACAGAGTAGCAATGCACTGACTGTATAACAGACTATTTTCCGATACCGTACGTATCTTATTTCAACAGGATGCAAAGAAAATACACCTGCGTTCTATTTTTGCGTACCAATGCTCGCGGCCAATCAGCTCTCTCTTATTCACTTCCATTTTTTCCAGTCTGAGCCATCGCGTAACCATGGCTTCATGCGTCAATGCTCTTCATGCGTATCCATGTGTGAATATCCTGTGGAAGCCTGAGGAAAGGTGCTAGAAAGGAGTAGGAGAGATGAGAAGGCTGGGGCAGAAAGAGAGGAGAGAGAAAGGATTAAGCCAGGAAGGTGGGGATATAGGAGGGAGGAAAAGGATTGAAAGAGGGAATGTAGGGAGAAAGCGCAACACGGGATCCTTTGCCTGTCCCCGTCACTCTGTTGTGTTCCTCTGTTATTATGCGTGTGCTTGAACACACTGTGCGTTGGAATAATTGTGCACAGCTTTTATCCTTCTGGTTTTGGATGCTCTGTGTCGGTTTATGTATGGTGAATTTACGCTTTTACTTTCCACAACACACTGAATAATAATAATCATTTTAAACATGGAACTGAGGGTAATCTAATCTAACTACGCAGGGGAAGGTTAGCCACTCGATAAACATCTGAATTAGCTGTCAAACCCGGTAAAGCCCAGGAACCTTCCACTGAGTTCTGATTCAACACGGGGATGCACCAAGGACTCACCATCAAAAGAGCCTGTATATGCATGAGTTTCTGACTGTGGAGGTGGGAGAGGGAATGGAGGAAGAGATGATAGGATGACGTTCAGAATCGGGAAGAAAGTTGAGTAGGAGGGGAGGGAGAATAAGCGTGAGAAGAGAGATAACGAGAGGAAGTAAAAGGTGAAGGGACACGGTGTTTGGACAACAAGTAAAGCAGGAAGAGAAGTTGACCTGTACTGGCCTGGAAAGACAAGAGATGGGGGGAAAGAGGCAGATATAGAAGCAGGGAGGAAAATAAACTGAAATATGAAGGCAGGACAGAAAGGTGGATAAGAAGAAAAAATGGAGAACAGTGATCCCCCCCACTGAATTTCACCTTCCCTTTATTGTAATGTCCTTGAAACATTTCCCTTTTTTTATATATATTGATGCAAAACTTAATTTCTTTTTAAATTGCAGACACTCATCCAGATTTACAAGAACAATTAGGGTTTACTACAGTATCTTGCACAAAGGCCAGATTTGTTTTTTTCAACAGCTGGGGGATTAAAAGCAGCAACATTTCAATCACTAGTCAGATGATCTAACTGTGGTATCTGTTGCAATATGTTTTTGCCAAATCATACCTATTGGCAAGTTTAAACGATCATGAATGCGGATGCATATTTATGTTGTTATAATGTTGCTTATTCACGGCAATAACCTGGAAGCAATTAACTGGGCATAATTTGAGGAGAAAATATACTTGTTGATCTCAAAACCTCTTAGGTCTCCCTGCTGTCAGATACCAGTAACAAGCTACAAATGCATTCGTGTAAAAATTGTTTTAAAGTAGTCTCTGCGTACAAATCACTATACGATTTGACAACAGAAATGGCATAGATATGTATTTGTGAACACATGGTGCAAATCCTATTTGTTTTGGCCAGCCCTAACCGAGTAGAAATGTGTTCCAAGGTGTCAATTTGGAAGTGTAGTACGGCCCAACGTATGCCATGTGGCTGCAGTTAGCATAATTCATTACTTAGGCACAAATAACAACTGAGACTTGCGATGAGATGTCAAGTGTAAACAAATACCCTTTGAAGAAATAAAATATGTTTTTCCAACGATGGATCATCAGTTTCAATTATGCCAAAATAGCTTTTTAATGACGATGAGAGGGATCCAGGTCGTCCCGTTGATATTGCACACCAAAGACAGAAGACACCAAACAGCAGCGAAAGAAAGAACAACTCCCTCTGGTTTTCCAGTGTTTCAGCACACTGTTTCACACGGCGACTTCCACTGTGAGTGGGTATGCCCCTGCAAAAGCCTCTAATCGATGCCCATTGCAGATGGCTTCTAAATGGGGAAATGTAATGATGATTACCGTATGAGTTCCACCTAGCTCTTCGTCATTGATTTCCGGCACAACCCATTAAACACGGTGAAGCGACGGCCGGACGGGGCGAAGCATATGGACGCACAAATGCAAACTCGAAATGCAGAGACGTGGCAGAGAACTTGAATTCCCCAGAAGTGAGCCATTTCATATGACACCACACCTTCTGGGGTTTCGGCTGAACTCGAATGCTTTAAGGCAACGGGATGGTGTTTGCCATATACCAAAAACACAATTTTCTGTTGTCATGTTTGTCATGTTCCACAGTGGGGAGAGATATATTTTCCCATCTATTGGAAGTGTGAATAACACATGATGATATGCTCTGGTTGTTTGATGCAGGATTTTTTTTTTCTCTCTATACTGTTTCTCTGCCCCTTTGAAATAAAGTAAGAGATGGAAGAAACAGCAGTATCAAGACATGAATGTGCTATGCTCGAATACACCTGTACCTAAGGACCCCATCAGAGTAAAGACTGAATATAAATCAGCAACTGTAGCCCAGGCTATTTAAGAAATGTGCTCCCTGAACAGCTCAGAATTATCACTGGGATACTAACACCGTTGAGTAATGTAAGCATTTTCGGTTCATGGGCAGGGAGAGACTCTAAACGCGCATAAGAGTCTTTTTTTTGAATCCGTCTACTTTCTCTATTACACATGCAACTACGGTGCTTCTGGTGTGGAGTTAACAAGACAGAAATGTCAAAAACAAGGAAGCAAAAGCTGAGGAGACAGAATCTTTACACTCTAAGAATAGAATGTTGTTTTGTATAAGGTTAACAAACCTTGAACTAAAAAAAGGTTCAATCCCCAAAGGTAACTAGGCTACAGCACAATTTAAGGCTCTGTCGCCAACTGCCTAAAGAAGGCTGAATAATTAAAGCCAAAAACAAGTCTGTTGACTTCTTTGTTGTGGAAGGTTAACCATTTTACCTCTAGCTTAGGGGTTTTTGTTAATCAGTGAGCAGTTTGGCAAAATCACAAATGCTAGTGCAGGTTAAGTGTAACTATCGGGCCCACCAAGTACATTTTTTATATGTACATATTTGTTTTAAAAACAAAGTGGAGATACAATTAAATATTTATCCCTCAATTTAAGTTGTATGACTTTACTTAACCAATTTTGACTAGGCCTAATGGGAACCAAGTGTTCCCTTTGAGCCAAAGAGTGTTCAAAACAGGCTTGTACAGAGTTATACAGAGTTAAAGAACTTAAAATGATTACACACAAAATGGACAGAAAAAAATATCTTTGCTATTTAGCTGCAAACAAACTCCACTGACCTTAATTTGTTGGTGCTAACTAAAGTTTATACGCTTCTCAACCATAAATACGTGATGAACGATTTCTCTCCAATTATTTATTTTAGTCATCACATCTAAAAAGCAAGCATTTGTTCTCATTATGGAATAATGTGGTTTGAACTGTGTAAGGTGGGTTGTTAGAATGCAAAAAATGCCTAGGTTTATCATAGATTACGCCTTTAATCAGTCCTTAATTGTGAAAATAAAACATGTTCCAGGTTTTTATTGATCTCATGGAATAATCTATACCAAGTAAAAAAAAGATATAATGCTTTCCCTTTTCCACCCTCGATGAACATCAGAGTTACAAGTATCGACAGAAAGTCCTTTGCCCAGACTGGATGGGAAGTCTTCAGGGAGGCGAGGAAGCTCTTGAAGAGTTCTCTCAATTAGTCTTTTAATTAAACTGATTTAGACATCAAGAGTAAGACCTGTGGCATATGACTTCACAGTGGGTGGTCCAGAGCCGACGCTCTAAAACCCCACTCAAAATTAAAGCGAACGAGCCCTAAAACAGAGTTCATCCCATGTCCTGTCAGTGAGTCCCCTGGCGCTACGTAAGAACTAGCACTCACAAACCCAACTAATGCTCATACTGTAAGACTTTTAGACAAGTAGATAGTGCAGTCGCTGAGACAAATACTCTAGACATGTCTACTGGAGTGAAAAGAGGCAGCGCAGGAAGCGCAAAGCCATTTCCTTTGATCTATTTCCCATTGCTTCAGCAGGCTGGTAAAACCTTTATCAAAGATGTATTTGATGTCTTTAATCTTTCCGCCTCACCCTTTATGAGTGGTAAAAGTGCTGGAGATGCTGGCATGGCACCACACCACAGAGCTGTGTCATTGTTTAGGACACTCAATGGTGTCTGCTGACACCCTGATCTCTCCTCAAACGAGCCTGCTTTAAAAAAAGAGAACAAGGACTGAGTCAAGTCTGACTTTCTATCACCTCTAGAAACAAATCCATTAGTGAAGTTCTCTCAGGTAAAAAAAAAAAAAACAATGGATTTTCTCTAATACAATTTGCCACAGTGGTGAACTTCTCCGTAAACCGCGGTAATAGTCTTAGTATCTGATTGTAATTATATTCTCCGCAAGGAGTCTTGCTGTACATTCCTTTGTTTGGTTTTAATACACTGATTCGTCCTCGTACCTTGCTTTTGAATGTCGGCATCTAGGAACTTGTGATCGGTCCATCAAACTGACTTGCCGCCAATAAAAACAAGCAACTTAAAAAAGCCTTAAAAACACCGGTGTCAAAAGATTCATTTCCCTGTTCTATTTGATCTATTTTCACACATTTAATCTCCCTCTATTAGGGACGTCCAGAAATATCAGAACAAGACTTGGCCCTGGGTTACATGGCCGCAGACTTAGGCCTAAGACTTGAGAGCCCCCAGATGGACTATGATCACACATCTGCTGTGTCAAAGCACTGCTATAAAGCAGAACTGCAGCTGCGCTTCTGATTTCACTGCTGTCGTTATGCCCCTGACTGCCAGCCTGCCTGAAAGATAGCGGCATCTGTTTAGTGTCTCTCTCCCACTCTGAACCATGAGGAATTAGGTCACTGACTCCGAGGTATGCCTGGACGTAAGCCCAGACTTGCCCGGCCTCAGCCTCTCCGGCCAACAGAGACAATAGTAGCCCCAGTAGATAAAGCTTGATAGAGCTTGACCACCAAGACCTGATGGGTACTAGTAGCTTTTTTTATGTCTTTTTTCAACCGGCATTCAGCATAGGTGTCTGCGTATCTCTCCCACGGAGGACACATCTGCTGCGTGAGGGCCAGCTGTTTAGCTGCGTGGTTTTCATCAACACAGGACCACTAACCCAGCTTTCAGGCCGTTGGTTACAGCAGGAGGCAAACACAGCCTCACCGTGCTCAGCTGGTAGATCATAGACACTTACATTTAAATACAGCAGGGCTGTGATGTCATGTTCAGTCCCTTGTGGGCTAAAACAACATCTGTTCAATTTTAGTTTAGGTAACTGATCAGTTATTGTGAGTTATTTTCTTGATTTGTTAGAGAATCCCTCCAGATCTCAATATGCTATTGGTTATGGAGAAATAATCAAAGAGTGCCGCCCCCTGGAGCAGATAAACAATATCCTGGATCTATACTGGCCAGCGAAACTAGCTTATTTCAGAAAAACAAAGCATTCAGCTTTGTACACTATGGTTCCAATGTTAGGGGTCACTTAGGATTGTTCTTGTTTTCATTAAAACATACACAAAATCAGTTTGAATAGGAAATATAGCGAAATTAATAATAAATAATGTAATTGATGAAGTTAGAAATAATGATATTTAATTAAAATATGAATTGTGTCCTTCAAACTTGAATCCTCAATTTACAATTACAGCCTTGCCGATCTTTAGGATTCGAGTAGTCAATTGAGTTAGAAGAGAAGATTTCCTCCCACGCTTCCTTAAGCACCTCCCACAAGTTGAATTGGCTTGATGGGCACCTCTAGCGTACCATACGGCTGCTCCCACAACAGGTCAATTGGTTTGAGATCCGGTGGCCGTGCTGGCCACTCCTTTGTTGACTGCTTTTTCCCTGAATGGTTCTTGCATAGTGTGGTGGCTGGGCTTTGGGTCATTGTTCTGTTTTAGAAGGACATGGCGTAACAAAATTGAGTGATAGCCAACCTTTTTCAAGATCCCTTTTATCCTGTACAAATCAAATCATAAGGCAACTTCCCCTATGCATTATTGGTTATCCATGTAGTTAATGTTCTATGGATCCGTTGCACCAATGCTCTTTCAAATGTCCATTGAGAATATTGAACTATTGACGTTAGACCAATTTCCCTGGGATAAAAAAACATCAATGTATCTGTAGAGTACAGCCCTCTCAATTGTGTTTGTGTTCATCAACTAGTACAGTGCTTTACATTGCTTATGTAATTAACGTATATGTTACCCAAAATGGCCAATTGCCTGTTTGATGGCACAACACTAATATAACCTTCACCTTTATACTACATTGCAGTCACTATCCCCAGACACACATGGTTTAACAAGGCGATGCGGCTGAATGCTGACCTACCAACCAACTGCGTATCTATATTGACACCTGCTGGTCAAACTGCGCCATGCACACCAGAGTTTTATTTTGGGAAAACAGATGCCTAAGAAAAAGAAATCTAAAAAGGAAAAGTAGTCTACATATTTGCAAACCCAATTATGTATAGCTTGGCTTTAATTGCATAAGAAGGCGGTTCTAGGCTCTGGCTGATGATTGTTAAAGTGTATAACTATGGGAGACAACAAGTTATTACTAGTTAGGTTAATGAGGGAGAAACATTTAAAAAAATAAGAGAGCAGGTTTAAAATATTTTTTTTGTCTTATTTAATAATAAAAATATGCTTGCTTAGATCAATAGGTGGAAATTAGACTGTGGAAAATCGGTCCTTTTGTCTAATAAGTCCAAATTTGAAATATATGGCTCTGTCTTTCTGAGACGCAGAGTGGGTGAATTAATGATCAATTCCCATCATGATCAGTGTGGTGGGTTTGCATAGAGAAGGAGGTGCTATGGTGTGGGGGTGCTTTGCGGGTGACAGTGTCTGAGATTTATTCAGAATCGAATGCACATTCAACCAATATAGGTATCACAGCAATCTGCACCATTAGTTATACACCACCATTAGGTTTTTTTAACAGGACCATGACACAACACACCACCGGTCTTTGTTAGGGCAATTTGGCTATTTGGTCAAGAAGGAGAGTAATAATACTGCATCAGATGACCTGGTCTTCACATTCACCCAAACTCGGGATGAGTTGGACGACAGAGTGAAGGAAAAGGAGTAAAAAAAAAAGTACTCCTTTGAAGAACAAAACATTTTTTTAAATTTGTTGAACATATATTATTTCAGTTTTGATGTCTTCGCTATTATTCTACAACGAGGGAATTAGTGAAACGTCAGAGATAGCGATAGGTGTCCGACATTTTCACTGTACTGTTGTTGACAATCAATAAAGTTATAGCAGTTTTTTTTTCGGGCTTATCTCAATTATCCTTAATGATGTTTTAATGAAAACACATGCTTGGATTGAGAAAGGACAACGTTATCTCATTAACTTAATGAAATATTGTTCTATTCGTACAGCAATTTCAAATGTTTAACATTCATTTGTTTTTTGGCCTGTCGGTTTATCTTTAGAGATAAACTGGCGAGAACTGGGAAGACTAGACTAGATTAGGACAAGATGTACAAAAGAGGGTTTAGCGTTTACTCCTAGAAAAAGAACAACTTGGAAGTAGTTCTACTATTAGAGTTCAGTATCACCTTGATGAGCTGGTTTTGTTCATAAAATAAACCCTTTGTATGGTTTGTATGGTCAAGTATGGGGTGCTAAATATGTGTACACTTCCACACAAATGGAACAGGACCGATCTAATGTAAAGTGAAGCAGGGCTACTGTCAAGGCTCAGCAATTATCAAGAGAGACAATGTGGCAAATATGTCTGTTGTCAAATCGGATCAAAATAATGTTCATTTGTTCAACAGTGTCCGTACATTTTCTTGGGTCTGAACTTCGATAATGTGTCATGATGGTGAAACTGGTGTATTGAACGATGGTTGCAGTGTCAAAGCTGCCCTGTGAAGCAGCCTTAAGCCGCTGCATCCCCAATCAGTGACCGCATACAGACGTTATTAAGTATTTAATGCCTCGTTGTGATGATTGACAAAGTGAGCAGATCCATATGGTTCCATTCACTACTGCGAAACAATCTATCAATCAATCAGCTTTATTTATAAAGTCATTTTGACATCAGCAGTTGTCACAAAGTGCTTTTACAACTGCCCTGCCTAAAACCCCAAAGAGCAAGCAACAACACTGTTGAAGTCATGAGGGATTTATTCATTGTCAAGGGAAACTAACGGAACTAAACCGTTTAGACAGGATCCAGAGATCACAGTAAAAACACTATCAATTAATAATTAATAATGTGCACAATAGGACACAACATAATCACGTTTGCTTACACTCTGAAAGTGGGGGAGTGGTAACATGAACACATTGAATTGAATACTAACTTTGGCACAGTAGGAAAATCAGAGCCATCTAACAATTTAGGATACCATTACTGCCTCTTTTCTTTTTTTAACTGATATCGATATGTCTGGGTCCGATTCAGAAAATGAGTCTGATTCAGAAAATACATATCAAACGTTGAAACGTTGGCAAAATACATGGCTATTTTGAATTTGATGACAGCAACGCACGATGGGTCCCATAAACAACTGTCCATTGGCTGTCAATATCCAAATGAAATGTTTGTTTCAATGTTCACACAAGGGAGTACTGTCCTAGAGTGTTTATGCACACCTGAAACAAAGCACATAGTTGGCTAAATCTACTATCGCATGCGCGTGCTAATGGAGGCATTCAGGGATGGTATGAAACAAGTGGCAGACGGGCGCCGAGTACAAATGCCATCGGAACGCAGGCTGGGTTGCTAGGTGACCAACAGACAGCTTTGCAGATGTGATCAGCTGTCACGTTAGAGGCAGATTGAGGAAACGATAGGACACTTTGGGCACAGGGCTGAAACATAAAGAATGTCAGCTCCATTCAAGACATTTCTATCAGCGGTGTTACACAACAATTGCTTACTTAACATGGCCCAGGTGGCCACTCTCTCTGCCACAACTACTAGCACTCATTTCCTCAGTCTGTCTTGTTCACCTACTCCGCTCTGGCTCACTCTGATCTCGGCTGTTTTGTTCCGTCTCTTACTCTTCCTCTCTTTCTGCCCTTGTGATCCCACTCTATCCATTCTGCTCTCAATCACTTCACTTCAACCTCGTACCCCCCGTCCCCCATCACACGTCAAAGCCCCGAGATCACAAATGGGAATCCTCGAGAATGCAGGTCAGAATAATATTTTCATCTAATGAACAGCACCGACACAGATATGAAAACCAACTAAGACACAGCGGGGTCCTTCCATGAATTAGGGTAGCAATAGGGGACTATTGCAGTGGACTATTGCAAAGTCTTTAAGCCGTTACAAAGTCCTTAATAAAACATTCATGGCTGGGTACAAAAAACAATCTTTAATTGGTATTCTTGTTTGGACAATGTGAAATTTGATTAATCCATGGATTTGTTTCTGTGGTGGTGTTAAAGCCATGTGCCTAAAGACAGAAGCGAATGCTTGCAGTACCTGCCTTGACACACACTGCTGATTGCCATGGTGACCCAGAGGAACAGTGGGCTGGGGATCTTAGAAAGGTTCTTGGAGAAGCAGCGAGCCATCTCAGCTGCTCTGCTGTCACCGCAGTCCGGGAACGGTTACTTAATTTTGATACAGCTCGTTAATGAGTCGTTCAAATGTATTGTTTTGTCAAACGTTTTGCACTGGATTTCTACAACATCCTTGGTTTATAATGTAATTATCACTACATTCTATTAAATCTAAATTGAATAGAAATCGAATCGATTCGGGAGATCAGTGCTGATTCCCAGCCCCAAATACATCTGCCATTTCTTACATACTGTACAAATATGCTTTATTAGAGAAAACAATATTACGGTAAATCACAACATGACCAACTGAAACACAGCCTGATATTGGAACTTCTTCACTCCAGGATGGGGCCACGAGCCCATTTATCCAAGACATCTAACCAAAAGGGTGTCTGAGACAACAGCCTGCAGCATTATGAAGGAGCCGTCGCACCCTGGCCAGGCACTGAGCATTCGCTTCCAATCCTTCAGACGAGGATTGTACCGACGCATGCAGGCTTGGTATTAAGAGGCTCATTGATCCATTGTATCTACAAGCCATCAGACAGCTTAACACTTGCCTTACCACCTACATCCTCTCTGCAGAACTGGCCACACTTCAGCACTAACGTACCCTTACAGAACCTCATACACAAACACTCCCCCATACAGACACACACACGCAAACACTCCCCCATACAGACACGCACACACAAACACTCCCCCATACAGACACGCACACACAAACACTCCCCCATACAGACACGCACACACAAACACTCCCCCATACAGACACGCACACACAAACACTCCCCCATACAGACACGCACACACAAACACTCCCCCATACAGACACGCACACACAAACACTCCCCCATACAGACACGCACACACAAACACTCACCCATACAGACACGCATACACAAACACTCACCCATCCAGACACGCACACACAAACACTCACCCATACAGACAATCATACACAAACACTCCCCCATACTGACACTCATAAACAAACACTCCCCCATACTGACACTCCCCCATATCAACACGCATACACAAACACTCTCCCATAAAGACACGCATACACAAACACTCACCCATACAAACACTCATACACAAACTCTCCCCCATACAGACACTCATACACAAACACTCCCCCATACAGACACGCACACACAAACACTCACCCATACAGCCACTCATACAAAAACAAAACTGTCCTCCAAGTCGGTCTTATAGGCTTATTAAATTGATCCAAGTTTAATTTAGGAATAAAGAGTTATGTCTTCCCCTTAGTAAAATTATTTCTTTTCAGGTGGGATTAAAGGGTCCACTTGAAGAACAAATCATCTCCCCAGTGCGAAACGAAAACGTACCTGAGAAATTGTTAATCTCAAATGCATGGCTAAGTTTCGTATTCATGAAAGTTAGCTCCACCAATCTTAGATCTAGCAAGCTTTAGCCCTTCTGCTCCACGGGAGGTTTCTGTCCTCCTTCAAGATCAAGGGAGCTCAAAGTTAGCATGAAAGTTAGCACCACCAGGCAAGATCAAGCGGGCTTTTGCCTTTCTGCTCCACAGGTGGTTTCGGTCCTCCTTGAGCTCGCCTGAGGACAGCTGCGTTATCGTTTGACAGGTGTACCACTCCAGTCAAACCCACCAGCCACTGACCCCGGAGCCGGTTGCGCTGGGCACATGCTAGACGCCAAAAGCGAGAGCCGGCCGGGGGTAATCTTGTGGGATGTTCGCAAGCGTAGAATTTCTTTACAGCCAATTAGCTAAGATTTGGCTTTTTCGCGAAACCTTTAGTGTCAAAGAAAACATTTACATTGTTTGAGATTGAGATTGATCTTTAACTTTGTCAAGTCAGAGCGCCATTTTGTTTGGCACCATGAATGCTAGAACATGATTTAATGTTTGTTGTCCTGCAGTAACTTCCACCTTTTAAAAATGCATTGGACAAACTGCATTTATCATAAGGGCTCAGAGGCTTGCTAGTAAAAGCAAAACCGCAGGCTTTTTCTAAGTTAGGTGAAACTGCTTTAAACAACCATGTCCCCAACCTAATATTATTGATGTAACTCAAACATAGGGCTCAGCTGAAAAAGATATAGGTAAAATCTTCATTTTCATCAATAAAAACAAAATCAAAAATAAAGATACCATAACAATGGAGTACATGAAAGTCAATTTAAATCCAGAGTAGCTTCAGTATCTGGGATGGAAGACTCAGAATAGCGATGCAAACTGAAAACATACAAAGTGGGGCATGAACCATTCAAATTAATTATCAACAACAGCAGCACTATACAGTAAATTGCACTTCAATCTAAAAAGCAATTATCACAATCCCTTTCAAAACACAAAAGCTGTGTCACATAAGTTTCACATCCAATGACATTAGACAGAGAAAAAAATGCATTTGGGTATCAGCAGATGTGAGATGATTTAATGTAGAAGTGATTAACCTCGGTAACCTCAAACTATAAACATTGTTGTGTGGGTTTAGTGACACTTCTGCTCACAGCAACAGCTCGCATACACTGTAGATGCAAAGGTTGGTGGTGAGAGATATAGTTCTGCAGTAATCAAAACGTATACGACTTTTTGTGGTTCCCGAGTGTCAAACACAAATAAATACTGAACATTCATGCAATTCATCGCATATTTTTGCAAAAAGGTTTGACCAAACATGAAAAAGCTCAAATGTTGACTGTCCCAAGCAGGTTTCACAAACTGAAGAAAATAAACTCGACTATCATCAAAAAAGTACAGAATTATAACACAGACCTCTATTTGTAAGTCTCGTGTTTTTATGTCCAAGCATAAGATTATAAGTTATCACCCCTCTGAAATATTTTGTCCCAGATATTGATATCACATGGTGTTGCAATATATTGTGATATTTAAATGGACAATTGATTGTAGACCCTTGGAGAGGAAGCGTCCTTGTTCAATCAAGAAGTAGAAAAAAAACATCACAGTAGGACATGGAAGGGTTCCAGTATGAGTTGTCTCTCATTTTTTAAATCAATCAACTATTTTTGTCACTCCCACTTCAGTAACCGCCCACTTCAGTAGTAGTATAACTTTTTTGGTCATTCATACTTTTAAATATATGTTACCATGTTGCAATGGGTATGCTTCTACAATGCTAGCTCATAACAACAAGACCCAATCTTGTGCTAATTGCATGAAACCTCATATGGTGTGACAATATATCATATTGTGTTACAGGTTTCATTTGTTACTTTGCATGACCCATTCATCACACTATATGCTATGAACTGTATTTTTCTACACACTGAATGTTCCTCATTTTGAGCTAACAATTGTATTTTATAATTAATAGCTAAGCTTAATGTATGTTTGTACTTTTTAACACATTTTTGTGTGTATCATCATATGAAAACTAGTGAACTAGAATGAAGCCTATTTCTAGAACAGGGCCAGCGTTAAATGCCTGTGCCTACATTTGCCATACTTAATCATTACTAACCTAACTTTGTTTATATGACTAATTTGCTGACAGTAAGTGTAGTTATGAGTAATCAATACTTATCAGTAGGTAAGCAAGACTTAACTGTAAACGATTACTTGCAATACTATTCTATATTAGTGGGATTCTCACTAGAAATTGGGTTCTTCACTAGTCCTGTGTCCAATAACAATGCTCTAAAAAATAATGCTTAAAATAGTTTGGCTCCAGTTTTTAAGATATGCAATTGGTTCAGTCTATATGACCCTTGACTTGGAAATGGTGGAGGATAAGTGAGTTGTAAAGGAAAGGGATCTCAATTTAAACCAGAAATTACTACAATACATTGTTGACCAGATCTATGAATAAATCTATGCCTGGGTTTGGACAGTGTCTGCTTTTTAAACAAAACAATGAATGATGCAATCTGAAGCTGGGATTGCATCATATATGATATGAATTGCATCATGTTATTCCTAGAACACATGGATCATAGAAGCTTACATCACACTTTGTCTATTTCCGTTTAGACAACGTGAACAGAAATGCCTCGTACTTACGTGAACAGTGCCGATAACTTCTGCTATATTTAGAGTAAAGTGACTTTTGCATCACAAAAGCACAGTACAACCACTATGGTTAAGAAAGCCTATCACCTTTAGTTTGGCGGCACAATTGAAAATCAGAAGAGGTCGGCCCCACACATATGCTGCCACACTTGGTTGCAATGGTTGAAAAGGAAAAAGAAAATCTATGGATCGATTTGGAGAGCTAATGGATCGTACCAGAAATGGTTACTTCTGTACGGTGCCAAGCCAAGAAGCACAGAGTAGACACAGAACAGGACTAAACTATGTACATGATTGTTTTTTGTTTCATTTTCTTTTTTTTTTATATAACCCTTTGGCTGATTTGTAAACTGTTACGTAAACAGGACAGGTTAAATATTATCAAGCTATGTAAAGCAACCATAAACACATGAAAAGCCCTAGGTTTACATTAGAACTCTACTACTAACTACATAATAAACGTACAAACGTAAAGATCTTAGTAGCCAGTCAGTTGTTTACAATTGTCCTATTTGAATTCAGCACAACAAAATACATAATGAATAGTACATTTTAGCTCAGAAGCAGACAAGTATTCTGAAATTGTAGACAAGTGAAACCAAGTGCCGTACAATGTTTAGTGGCTCAATTTCACACCTTTGTGTGTCAGTTTTAATGTTAAATGAATATAATACACTTTTTTATATTGACAAAATGTAGTGGTTCATCCTATAGTGTGACACTATAAAATTTGGTGTGACATTCAGAACTGTGACCAGAAAAGGCTTTGTTAATGATAAATCATAAAAATCTCAATAGAATAAATGT
The DNA here is from genome assembly GCA_016801125.1 of Novumbra hubbsi. Classification (NCBI taxonomy): domain Eukaryota; kingdom Metazoa; phylum Chordata; class Actinopteri; order Esociformes; family Umbridae; genus Novumbra; species Novumbra hubbsi. The sequence continues at coordinate 26,922 of JACXGK010006344.1, forward strand.
AAAATAGTATCAGCAAGAGGCACAATAATTTTTTATAGATTCATAACCGGTTTGTCATTATTAATCTAAAACGTATTTAAAGATTGAGTAATGTAATGACTAAGAAAACAAATACAAAATATAATGAATTTTCACAAGGAAATTCTGGAGCTCAAGACGGCAATGATAAAGAATTATAATAAAATTAGTTTCCTAAGAAAGGTATAATCCATTTTTATTTAATATACTATTACTTTGATGTCACACAATATGACATTTGTAGGCACTAATGCATTATAGAGTGGTGAATAACGTCTGACTCCAATACGAGATCATAAAGACCACATGTTTTTGAAAGCGAGTCATTATAATTAAACACAATAATTTCCATAACTAATATTTGAAGTAAAAAAAACTTTTTCGGGCTTATATCAACCACATTTTGTATACTATTAATAATGACGTGTGACAACGTTTTTGGTGTGTTGCAGTCTGGACTTTAATGTTGGTTTCTACATTTTATTAATAAGCAGACACTGTTAGCCAAATGCCAGCTATTTCAAGATAGTCGGGAAAGCTATACAACCCACATAGTAAGTAAACCTCCATTAAATTAAATAGGTAATAGCAAAGTTTTTTCGCTATATGAAAGAAGGAAGCGAAAACATTTCCATAGATTCTGCTTACATCCGTTTGTTTCTGTTATGATTTAAGTCTGATTTCACATTTGTGAGTTTCCTGTATTATAAGGGCCATGCTCTCATATCAGAAGCCTAGGTGTCCAGCACTGGATAGAAAAAAACTATGTAGACTAACTTCAATGTAGCTAAACCACACATAGCTCTGCTGCAAATAAATCTTAGGATTTATAGTCAGAAACATAAAATAGAAATCAGCCCATGTCATAGTCTATGATGGAATCAGAACATATTTGCGATTCCTGTAGATCTTAGAGAAAATACATTACTGCTGCATAGGATTTTTCTCTCGTGGACTAGCCTATAAATAAGTTTCAGTCTTCATAGCTACACACCAACTTGTGCGCCGGATCGTAATAACGCGTTTACAAAACATCGCTTCTTAAAATAACTGCATTATATCGGGAAAAAATACAAATAAAATGTAATTCCTATAATGTATCCCATCATGTGAACAAGCGGTGTTTTTTATCTTTACTTACATTTTTGAAGACCGAACGACCCTTTGAACTTACGTCGGTCAGGCTGCTGTATTTCTATTTAAAGATTATTGTTTTCTAGCAGACGACATCCAGAAGGTGTCTACATGTACTTCGCTGCAACAATCTCGCAGACGATGCATCAGGAGCTCGCCGCAGGCCACCGTAGCCCTTTCAATTATGATAAAATGTGTGCTTTCGAGCTCTCCCATGGGATCAATGCTTTGCCATCCTTAAAATCCCAAAAGGTACGGGCATGCCTAACACATATCTACATTAAAAGTAGGCATAACACATGTCAACGAAGTTTGTGCTTGTGCTAGTGGAGTTCAAAGGAAGATGTTGGTTTTGGGGGTTGTCAGCTCTGGCTCCACATCCATCACATGGAAATCACCCAGTTTGTTCATGCACACACAGGAAGAATTCTTTTAGATCATTTATGGTAATTTGTCTTTCATATGTGAGCAGAGTCAAGTAAGTGTTAACTGTGACCACTCTAAAAGCAGAAGTCACACATCATGGACGTGTTCGTTCGGTGTAGACCTATCTAACTTTCCCAAATGAAATGTATGGTTTGGGAAAACCCATGGTGACTTTAGCTAACTGATTTACATAGCGTGCACACCTTATTCAACTTATCTTCAATCAATATGTTTGCTACTTTTGGACTACGAATGTGTGAAGTGTCCCAACACCGTGGTTGTTCTACGGTTTGCGGTTGTGAGTCAGCCATGTCAAAAATTATAAAGGATCTGTCTTTTAGGGAGAGAGATACACCTTATCTACTCACAACCAAGTGTTTTTGACAATTAGTCATGAGCTTGAAGTAAAAAAATATATACATAATTCAGTTGTTCTGTCACGGTGTTGTAGTGAGGCGGAACCATTTGCAGACATTTTTAAATGAAAGGTGATTTAATCCAATGAAACAACAAGACAAATACAAACTAACACAAACTGTACACGTAAAATGAAAGGTTTAAACAAACATAAAACGATATACAAATAACGTGTAGAGTATCCACTTGAAAATGAACTAAACAGAGACAAACC
>JACXGK010006345.1:0-29128 GCA_016801125.1 Novumbra hubbsi
GATAGAATAAACAGTGAAACTATTGCTGGAGAAAACAGGGGAAAATTTGTTGGAAAGATTGGAAATGAAAAGTACTTAGTCATCAATTATAATTTTCAATGTACAAAAAAGCCACCATTAATGTTACAGGGGAAATAACATTTGTGACCTAGTCCTATGACTGTGTAAATGCAGTGACATTACCATCTATAGATCTTGTATAAACACATTCCTCATTAGTCAATTTGAACCCTAGATGGAACAAGTAACATGGAAGACTTTGTCTACCTTGCCTTTATATCAAGTCTCTACAGAGAAAATCCATTGAGAAAAACATAGCTACAGTCGAGGGTGCTTGCAAGACCCTAGCTCAGAAAAACATCCTTCCCAGCAAGGCTCTTAAGAACCCAATAACACCATGTGCCTTTTTTCTGTAATCATTACGTTGTCAAGTTTTATTACACTCAAGCACCTGAAGGCTGGTCAATTTGCTGTGACCATTACCTGTACTGGTTAAGTGTTTGTTTAATGGCACACAAGAGGACTGAAGTGACATATGAGATAAAATACTGAGGAAATGCCTTTGGTGCTCGACAATGGCAACTCATTTGACACAACTCATGCGTCCCCTCATTCCTCGCTCAGGCACGTCACTTCTCTGCTCTCTCCTTCTCTTTTGAGTTCTTCTGAGTCTGCTTTGTCATAATCCCACATCTCCTTAGGGACTTCCATCCCATATTAAAAGTGGAAATGTATCCGCTTCCATTGTAATCAGAAAATGACTGGAGGCGCAGGCGCTTGATCTCGGCTGGATCAGAGCTCTTCTGTTTTTCTTTGTTTACTTGCCTCGCTCATCCGAGGGGACAAAAAAAGAGGCAGAGCGATCAGTTCTGTTTTTCTTCCACTTTTTTTATGAGTCTTTGCATGTAATTTGCTTAAAATCACAAAGGCAATTGGGGAAAAGGGAGACAGCGTGGTTGAGACCACATAGAAGTATGTACATATTGTGCTGTGCTAGATTGAATATTTTTCCTATAGTGCTGAATATGCTTTTTATTCCTCATGCATGTTTTAAATGAGAGGCCTTGAAAAAATACACAAACCTTGACAGATGGAGAAATGGCAGCATGCTTTGTTTGGCATAAACATTTCTAGGCTTTGCGAAACCTCCAAAGGGTTCAAAGTGGTGATTTAAGTTGAAGCTGTTGCAAGGTGGGAGAAAAAAGGCTTTCTGGACAAAAACAGCTCCTAAGAAAACATCCGGTATGGTTTACCGTAAAAGCAGCCCATACTGAAAGTATGTGTTGTTGTGGTGTCGGAGTCGGGTCGAGGTGAGGGCAAGGGAACTGATTGGCCAAACCTGCTATTGATGTTTACTTGGCTCATACATCACTGAAACAAGTTGGTGGGAGAATGGGATCCCCCAATAGCATCTCACACAAACATAGTTCCACATGAAGGCCCAATGAGTCATGGTTGAGTAAGCAAACCAACGTCCAAAAATGAGGTGCAACAGGGTCACAGGTTTTAGATCAGATTTTACATTTATATCACAGTTTGAATGTAGCACAATTAATGTCAACGTTTTGAATTCTAATCCAAATTTCATGGTTATTGAGAGACAGAACCGACTACTCAACTCTTGCTCTTGTCGATTGAGCTAAAATATTTCAGATATGGCAGGAAAACATGATGTACCTAAGCTATGACAGCCAACACAAGGCACAACTTACATGACCTCAAAAACATTGCTTGCTTCTTTCCATCGCCAGCCAAAAACCACTGGTCCATCTCAAACTGTGCAGGTCCTCCAGCATTGAGACAAATGATGTATGCTGTAACAACAGATTGGATCGATACAACACCTAGCTAAAACAGGCACAAAAATTGTTAATGTATTATTTGTTGATGTATTGCTAGGCAAATAATTGACTAATTTAAACTACAACAATGTGTTCTTCCTCTGTCCAGTGTCTGTGTTCATTTGCTATCTTACTTTTTTCATTTTATTGGACTAAAAAAAGAAAGACCAGCATCCCAGAGCATCGTCTTACTGTTGAAGTTGAGTATGGTGCTCTACTATTTGATGACGGTTGACGACCTGCGAGGCGTCTGTTTCTCAAACGAGACACTCTAATGTTTTTGTCCCTTTTTTGAGCCAGTTGGTGCTGTTCTCTAAAGGAAGTACTACACATTGTTGTACGAGATCTACAGTTTCTTGGAAATTTCTCACATGGAATATCCTTCCTTTCTCACAAGAATAGACTGATTTTCAGAAGAAAAGTATTTGTTTCTAGCCAGTTTGAACCTGTATTCGAACCTTAGAACGCTGATGCTGAAGATACTGAACTAGTCTAAAGGCAGCATTTATTGCTTCTTTACTCAGTTTTCAGCATTTTTGACATAATAGCAAAAGGGTTTTCTAATGATCAATAAGCCATTTAAAATGATAAACTTGCATTAGCAAATGCAACATGCTATTTGAACACAGGGCTGATAATGGGCCTCTGTACGCCTACGTAGATATTCCATTGGACATCAGACATTTCCAGCTACGATAGTAATTTACATTTACACAAAAAATTAAACATTAACAAGTTTTCTTTTAAAAACAAGACACAACATTTTGGAACGGACTTCAGATAGCAGAGAAGTAGAGGACTTGGGAGCATTAAAATCCCCATTAAAGTTCAAAGGCAACACATTTAAAACATATTAACAACATCTTATAAAAGTGCACTATAACAGACTAGCATTTCAAGCTGAAACAGTGACATGGGCGCAATGCCGTTGGTGAAGTCAATCTACCGTCAACGTTTGCCACGTGTTGTTATTGTGAAAACACTGAACTGAATGTAAGGTCCATTGAACCAGCCTCTTATCAACATGGGTTAACATCAAAGAATGCTACATGAAGCAAAATGGCGACGGATGTTATCACCTCCACTATGGTGCGTTTAATCAGTCCTTCACCATTCACATGCAAGCACTTCAGGGGGGTCTCTTCAGGTTGGCGATGAACTCAGGGAAACATGATAAAAGCCACTGTGGAATTCAGAACGTTTGATTGGGGGAACTGAAAGGGTGGGATTAGCCACACGTGTGGCCCGCAACACACTAGATGTCAGTGCATAAACAGCATGAACAGAAACATTCATTTCTGTTAGAGGTGAGGGTTTGGAGCAGAAGAGCGAGAGCTGTGAAAGAGAGACGTGGAAAAGCGCTTTGCAGGTGGTGGGCATGAGACAGCAGAGGGAGGGCGACTGAGAGTTCAGAGAGAGCACTTCTAAACAGACTTTCTTCTGAGAGTACTCACTGCGAGTTGGCCCTGGCAGTAGGCAGAGTTGGCGTGTTGATGGTGATGGGGGTGGTTGTGGTGGGCCGGGTAGTGCAGGCTAGCGCTGGGGTAGGAGACAGAGTGGCCACCCCACAGGCCCTGACCACCGCTGGTCCACTGGGAGCCCGCTGAGCTTATGACTGTCTTACTGCTAGAGTGTCCTCTCACCGCTGCACTGGGCTGAGAAATTGGGGGGGAAACAGATAACACTCCTCAAAAATAAACTATATTATATTTAAGCAATAAGGCATGAGGGGGTGTGTTTTTTGGCCAATAAACCATAGCTAAGTTCTGTTCTTAGGAAATGTGAGGCGCCTGGCCACAACACTTAGTTGTAATTATTACAGCACAAATACATTGTGTTTGAACATGTGGTATGCTGTATTCTATACCAGAGCTTTCAGCCAATCAGCATTCAGTGTTTAATGATGGTTTATAACATTTTATCAATGTGATTTAGCCAGAGGGAGTTCTAGCAGTGTGTTAATAAATTTTCCTTTTGGTGGCCCCATCAGGAATCAAACCCATTATCCGTTATCTTACAACTCCACCAAACGGAATCGGATGCCCTCAAACTGACCCAATAAAAGTAAAGGAAGGGGATGGTGGCTGTTGACCAAATATCTCCATTATGAGGATTTTGTAAGCTTCTCACTTTCTTATTTGGTGTTGTGCAGCTGTTGAGAACAACCCCTCATAACCCACCAGTCACAGTCTGAATGTGTTCCTTCTAGAAATGCGCCGATTTGTTTGATGAGATGCTTGGATTAGAGTCTGGCAGCATGCAGCCCCTTTGGCATGATGTGTGGGTATTAGCAGGGCGAAAGAGCCACCGCGGTAAAACTTGCTGACAGGCAAAGCTCATACAGCTTCGGGAGAGATGCCTTTAGCCTGCCATGACCACTGGAGCAAGGAGAACTCTGGATCTAAAGAGGCTAGCCTTCAATTTACAGAAAAAGAAAGACAATAGAAGAGAAAAAAATTTAAGAAATGACAAAGAGCATTTTGGCTATTTGTCAGTTAGAAATTCCATTTCAATCTATATTTATGATGTTCATGACAAAAGGAGGTATTCTTTGTGAAGTATATAAACACATACACCTCAGCTGAATCACTGCATTAAATAACGATGAAACATCAACAGTGGGGTTTATGCCTTCATCGCATTTTAACACAGGTCGGGAGTCATTTTACTTTCGGGTGGGGGGTGGTGGCTAGAGAGAGCAATGGATTTAATCTGGCCTCCCAGCTGTGCTACCAAAACCCTCCAGTCTAGTGTGCTAGATTGCAGAGGGGACTGGCAAGGGAAAAGGTCAGAGTTCAGTTAAATAAATATGATCCAAAGCAACAGGTTTTAAGAGTGAGCGCCACTCTTAATAAAAGCCAGGTTGACTTTGTCCCATAGCAATTCTACAGGGTCGATCTGTGAAGTGGCCATCTGGCTCTAAGTAAACAACAAGATACTGTAGTTGTGGTGATTGTCAGAGACCCACTGTTGGTCTGAATGGACAGGAGATTGCAATGAACACACATTTATTGCTGAAGTACAGCGTCAGTGGTGAGAACAAATGCAGTATCCAGAGCAACAATGACTGTTACACAGCCAATCGAACAGCCATAATTGGAAGAGTGGCATGAAGAGGAGCCTGAAGCACTCATACATTAATGGCAATGGGCAATATTTTATGGGCAGTATTCACCAGTTCGTAGAGTTTAAGTGCCGCCTACAGCGAGGCAACCATGTTCACTGGGTTTACGAATGAGTAATATTGAGGTAGAACTTTTCCCATTCATAGGTATTTGTCCATAACAAACAAAAAAACTCTGGAGAGTGATAAGTTTATATGTGTTCCATACGAATACATTATGCAAAACTACAGAGACATTGACAAAAAGTCAAGCACTTATAGTAATTTAGATATATCTGGCCATATCATTCAGAGCTGTTTTACAAAGGGGAGATCTAAGGGTCTTGACGCTCCTGGTCTGGAATGCGTGATTATTCCCTAGACTCAAGCTTTGTGTCAGCTTTCAGCAGCTTGTCACAGGTTTACACTATGCGCATATTTCTCCATTTTATATGAGGGACAATCAACTCTGGTTACACAAGCCTTCCTGTTCAGAGGGGCATGTTCTACATGTGGAGGAACAGATGTGCATGCGCTCAGATGTGTCAACGAACACCTTCTTTAAATGCTTCTCCATTTTGAACCACTCAAGCCTCTGTACTGTAGCTCTATCAATCGGACCTGTACGTATACAGTTTAAAATTGGCAGAACCGGAAACTGATAGGCACTTAAACAGGAACTTAAACACACTAGCCCTATCAATGAAGCATAAATGCCCTAAACACACACTACCGTTCAAAAGTTTGGGGTCACTTAGAAACGTCCTTGCTCTCCATGAAAAAAAATATAAAATTATTTTGAATAGGAAATATTGCAGAAATGAACAGTAAATATAGTAATTGACAAGGTTAGAAATTATGAGTTTTAAATGATTGTGTCCTCCAAACTTTCCTTTTTTTTAAAGAATCGTCCATTTGCAGCAATTACAGTCTTGCAGACCTTGCATAGTTTAGAGCTGTGTATTGGATGAGGGATGAGATTAGTTTTATTAAAGAGCCATCCACAAAATTTGATTTGTCTTTCCGTAACACTTTAGTCCAATCTTCCTCTGTCCAGTGTCTGCATTATTTTGCCCATCTTAATCTTCTCATTTTATTGGCCAGTATGAGATATGTCTTTTTGTTTGCAAATCTGCCTAGAAGACCACCATCCTTGAGTCACTTAATCACTGGTGATGTTGAGACTGATGTTTTGTGGGTATTATTTAATGAAGCTGCCCGTTGAGGACCAGTGAGCCATCTCAAAGTAGACACATTCATGTATTTGACCTCTTGCTCAGTTGTTTACACCAGGGCCTCCCACTCCTCTTTCTATTCTGGTTAGAGTTTGCACTGTTCTGTGAAGGGAGCAGTACTCAGCGTTGTACCAGATATTCAGTTTCTTGTCAATTTCTCACATGGAATAGCCTTCATTTCTCCAAACAGGACTAGACTGATAAGAAAGATCATTGTTTCAGGCCATTTTGAGCCCGTAATTGAACCCACAATGGCTGATGCTCTAGGTACTGAAAAGGCCAGTTTTACATCTGTACATCTATGTACAGTGGGGAGAACAAGTATTTGATACACTGCCGATTTTGCAGGTATTCCTACTTACAAAGCAGGTGGAGGTCTGTAATTTGTATAATAGGTACACTTCAACTGTAAGAGACGGAATCTAAAACAAAAATCCAGAAAATCACATTGTATGATTTTTGAGTAATTCATTTCCATTTTATTGCATGACATAAGTATTTGATCACCTACCAACCAGTAAGAATTCCGTCTCTCACAGACCTGTTAGGTTTTCTTTAAGAAGCCCTCCTTTTCTCCACTCATTACCTGTATTAACTGCACCTGTTTGAACTCGTTACCTCTAGAAAAGACACCTGTCCACACACTCAATCAAACAGACTCCAACCTCTCCACAATGGCCAAGACCAGGGAGCTGTTTAAGGACATCAGGGATAAAATTGTAGATGACAGTCAATCACCCTCGGTCTGGGGCTACATGCAAGATCTCACCTCGTGGGGCATCAATGATCATGAGGAAGGTGAGGGATCAGCCCAGAACTACACGGCAGGACCTGGTCAATGACCTGAAGAAAGCTGGGACCACAGTCTCAAAGAAAACCATTAGTAACACACAACGCCGTCATGGATAAAAATCCTGCAGGATTTTGGTCTAAAAAACTCCACTTGCCGTGTTTGGAGGAAGAAGAAGAAGAGTACAACCCCAAGAACACCATCCCAACCGTGAAGCATGGAGGTGGAAACATCATTCTTTGGGAATGCTTTTCTCCAAAGGGGACAGGACGACTGCACCGCATTGAGGGGAGGATGGATGGGGCCACGCATCGTGAGATCTTGGCCAACAACCTCCTTCCCTCAGTAAGAGCATTGAAGATGGGTCGTGGCTGGGTCTTCCAGCATGACAACAACACGAAACACACAGCCAGGGCAACTAAGGAGTGGCTCCATACGAAGCATCTCAAGGTCCTGGAGTGGCCTAGCCAGTCTCCAGACCTGAACCCAGTAGCAAATCTTTTGAGGGAGCTGAAAGTCTGTATTGTCCAGCGACAGCGCCGAAACCTGAAGGATCTGGAGAAGGTCTGTATGGAAGAGTGGGCAAAAATCCCTGCTGCAGTGTGTGCAAACTTGGTCAAGAACTACAGGAAACGTATGATCTCTGTAATTGCAAACAAAGGTTTCTGTACCAAATATTAAGTTCTGCTTTTCTGATGTATCAAATACTTATGTCATGCAATAAAATGCAAATTAATTACTTAAAGATCATACAATGTGATTTTCTGAATTTTTGTTTTAGATTCCGTCTCTCACAGTTGAAGTGTACCTATGATAAAAATTACAGACCTCTACATGCTTTGTAAGTAAGAAAACCTGCAAAATCGGCAGTGTGTCAAGTACTTGTTCTCCCCACTGTAGCTATCTTAAGATGAATGCACTAAATATAATTTGCTCTAGATGAACACTGCAAAATGACTTTACATGTATACTCATTTCAGGTGTAATAATCTTCCCAATAAACATAAACGAGTTTGACTATTGAACCAGGTAAGTATGCTAAGACATATGCTTATTAACAACATCAACATGGGAGAAATCTTTCCCATGGGCAGAAGGACAGGGTTTTTTAACTTGCCAGTTCAGGAATTAGGCTATAACCAGCCACCTTTTACTTACTGGCCCTAAATTGGTTAGTCTTCGCTATTGCAACTGGAAGCTTTTCATATTTCTTACCAGTTGTATCCAGGCCTATCCAAAAAGACACATTCCCTGAGGGCAATGCGTAAAAGTTTTAACACAACACTTCCAGTCTAAGCTACTTCATGCCATCTCAAACAATACGCTGGAAAGCCTATAACAGGAGCCTGGATTCATATTAATTACATCAAGTCAACCGTTATATTATAAAACCTTCCACAAACAGACAGATGCGCGTTATCTTCTTGAAACAAGATATTTATTCAGTGAGAAGTGAGGAAAAACAAAGGTAATGATTAATATTCAACATTTGTTATCTGGACCATTTGTTTTCCTAAACATATATATCCCATCAGTCAGGGGAAATAAATGTCTCACCTTCATCGATGAAGAAACAAGTAGAAGGTGTAGGAACAGTGTTAAAGAACAAAACAGAACCTTATGCTAGCAATGGGCATTTAACAAAATCATTTAATTTAGCAATTCAAACAATATTAAGAAAATATAGTGTATCGGTTAACGCTCTCTTGACGCAACATGACACAGCTACAGAGCAAAAAAGCAACCATAAAAAACATGCCTGATTTTCATTATTACAGAACTGAAAAAAAAGTGTTTCTGGTGAGTGTTTTGCATTGATCTGTGTCAGGTCTTGTGGGAACTCTATTATGCACATGCCTGTAATTGCTTTTTGAAGTGTGGGAAATAGCACAGCAAGGTCAGGACATACCAGAGATCTAGATGTGCACAGTTATTTAAAAAAAAAGGTATAAAACTATAATGAAAAGTTTGTTGTATTATTAAATTAAGCATTTCAAATGTCATGGTATATCCTTGTGGGTAGAAATGTCACAAGGCCAATCTAATTTAATTTATAACAGTGGTCATTTTCAAAATAGTCCTCTCGTTGTTTCACACCAGAAATGATCGATCCCGCAAGTAATCAAATACCAATGTTCGTCGGAATTCCAGATATTTGATTAACAGAGCCTTACTCCTTTCCAATTCCCTTTAGGGCCTAAGCCCATAGGGTTTAGGTCAGAAAAAGGTGCACTAAAGGTTATAAGTTGTCGTTACAGGAACTGTATTTGGTATACAAATCCATCAGTGTACCTCCTAATCTCCATCGCTTCCATTAAGTAAAGATGCGTTTGTGCTCCAGGACAGACACATCTAATTTGTCCTTCCTATGGCATGAAACATCCCCTTCATGTCACAGACTTTAAACGTACCCATGGTCTTTGGAGAGAAGTGGAAGTCCACTGAATTTGGCACTTCAATGGTAACCGAAAAGTGCAAATACAGCTTTCTAATTCAAAAGCACTTATTCTTTTACAACCCGAGTACAGGCTCCAGAACTCTTTCGTTAATCTCGCCATGTGGTTCCCGTTCAGAAGAATAAGATCTGACAAAACAATTCTTCGCTTTCCAGGAAATATATATGGGACCATGAAATCCCTCACAGAAACCGAAAACAACCTCTTTTGAAGTGGTGTGAAAACCAACTACAGCCAATAGCAGATGTCTGATTGCTTTAGTATTGGGATGATTTAACAGAAATATAGTTACTGTGCAACTTCACCGATCCAGTTGTATTGGAATCCATGGGAGTTATTTACTTTCTCGTAGGGGGAGTCTAATAGCCTGAAGCTACAGTCTTTTTTCCCCTTAAGTTATCTAATAGCATGTTTAGTTTTTCCCATGCCAAATGTAGCTTGTGTATAGAAAGTGTTCTTCCCTGTTGTTCCTTATTATGTTTTATTGTGTTATAGGCAATTCTGTCTATGCCCATGTCCTTGGGGCTGTCTTGATGGTGGGCCCATTTGGACTGCACCAACTCTCTCCAGCCTTCATTTGTATTCCAGGTCAGTGTGTCTAGGAGTCTTTTGGGGAGGGAGGTGGTTTAGCGACATCCCTAACACAGGCAGAACCCAGACAGAGATGCTTGATGCCAAGTTTTCTGTTGGCTTGCTTCACATTGGCCAGGCCCTCGATTGATGATGAGGTACCACCTCAAATCTTTCTACGTTCCAAACATTTTCTGTGCTGTTTCATATTCGGTCAAGATTCAGAACAACACCTGAAGACTGGAATATATGCAGAAGCAGATATAAGGAGCAGGACAAAACACCCAGTGTGAATGAAGACATAAGGGCATAAACATGAGGCATATTAGACCTATTGTTATAATGCATCTTGACAATGTTATATAGTGTCTATATCAAGTGATACAAGGTAGAATACTGCACAATTAGACTGACAATAATTTTTTTTGTGGTTTCAGACACTTAATTGATGCCATAAGCACTAAAAAGACGTCTGAATATACAGTGACCTCCAGATTTATTGGCACCCTATATTATTGGCATAAACCAAAAAGCCTGTTAATAACTGTTATTGTTGTTTTATTGTTGAAAATGCTAAAAAGCGATGGTTTACACAACCCGTGGCAAGGTGCAATTCTGTATTATCAGCATAAAAAAATTCCAAAGTTTCTAATACGTTTCTGTCACGGCTGTGGTGTGCGGTTGAACCAAAAGCAGACATTTTTAAATGAAAGGTGATTTAATCCCAATAACAAAAGAACAAACTACACGAACAGTAACCGGAAAATGAAAGGTGCTAAATGATGTAGCAAACAAACATATAACGACTAACAAGAAACGATATACAAATAACGTGTAGAGCATTCACTTGAAATTGGATTAAACAGAGACAAACCTTGAAGTTGCTGAATACAAACAAACAATAAACCACACCGTGTGTGGCTGTAGCCTAGCCTAAGTAGGCTCCCCAATCAGAGTCAACTGAACGCAGCTGCTCTGACTGGGGAGCCCACAGCGACATAGAGAGGGCTAGAGGCCTCACTAATAGTCTTGCCCTGAAATGGCCAAGGGCTCGCAGCCAGGGCATGACAGTTTCTATGATTTCTAATCATAGTGTGTACAAAGGGCCTTGGTGTAACCCCTTGAGGATCAAAATGGTGACAATGAAACTGTTCATTCGGAAGGTTTGGAGAGTTTAGCAACCCGATCCAAGTAAGTAAATAAAGTACTATTCTCCAAGAGAAAATTGCAGATTTGACACAAAAGTCACCCAAGATTTTGTGTTTGTTTGGGGATATTGTTTTACAGAGAGACAACCATGGCTGTTTCACAGTTTGGCCGGTTATGAAACACATGCAGCCTCACAGGCGTTCCCCTGGTAACTAGCTTCCTGAACCTGCATTGCATGAAATGGGCACCTCTGTACAATGTTGCTCATCGTCTCAAGATGCCACCTCAACTTTTCAAAAGGGAATTGCTACTAGTTCCGTTCTGTGACCCCCCTCCCCCACTCCCACCATCAACAGAGACAGACAACCACATATGGGTTTAAGCGTAACCAAGGCAACAGGGCACCAAACCTCTTGTGAATGAGCGTGTGGGAAGTCTGACAGGTTCACGCTTTTCTCTGGGTTGTTTCTCCGTAGAGGACCGAGTGAGAACTTACCCTAGGGCCTCTTCCTGTAGCAGTGCAGGGAGCAAAAGGAAGCAAACATTCTCACTCTCTCTCTCCTTCTCTGCTTCGTTTCAGGGGGCAGAAAACGTTCGGAAGATCCGAGACATCGGCTGGCTAGAGACACGATGGAGGGGTGTAACCAAGGCAACCGGGTCAGAAGGCGACATTGTGCGCAGGGTAGCTGCCTGACAGCATCTCCACACAGGCTGCATAGCCTTGGACAAGGGGCAGCAGCCTTGAGTGTTGGGGCAGGCACGCTTCTGCAAAACAGTTTCTAAAAGTGTGTGAAATCCCCACAGACCCATATTTTCACCACATGCACGCATTATACAGCTTTAAACCAACCAATTTTCTTTCCTAGGTAGGCCGCACTGTCAAGAATTCGACACAAGAACGGGTTAGGCCTGTGGTATTAGGTGACACGATACTTTACATTAATTGTTCCAGTTCAATTAGACAACAGTTCCATCCACTTGCAAATTTCAGTTTTAGACTGGACAGCGCTGTGAAGCCCTCAGAGGTGGTGATAGAATGATTTACCGGGTAGTCTGCGACACACGAAATTCCCTGGTGAACAAGACGTGCCATTCTACAAAGAAGCCCTCCCCCACCCCACACATCTGAGTCTTATTCATCCCTTACAAAATATTTTCCTTGGCCCAGACGTGTTCATTCACAGAGGAACTTGGGGCCGGGAGGTGGTAGGGTTACGAGGGGAAAGAGGCTATCGCTGTGAGGCCGGATATGAAGACCCCCTGTGTCGTAGACCTTTTCTCTTCAGGGATGTGACTCGTCCACTGCTGTTACCGCAGGCTCCGTTGTTGCCAGGAGTCAGCGCAGACACCCTAGTCCCAAATGACACCCTGTTTCCTTCACAGTCCTTAACTTTTTATCGGGGCCTTCTTATCTGGGTCTGTATAGGGAATAAAGGTGGCGTTTGGGAAACATTCCTAGTCTAAATTGAGTTTCTGACACCTGACCCACTGCAGCCCCCATGCTTAAACAAAAGAAGCAGTACTCCATCTACCACTAGAGAAAAGACGTTTCCCAAAAGTTCCTGGATTGTGAAATTAAATCATGCCTTTTGGCCATGAGACGGCTGACCCTCTGTAGTCAGTCATTGGACGGGGAAAGGAAATCGCCAAACAATAACTTGCTGCATTCTTTCCGTACAGCCAGTTTAGCCAATGCAAGAATGCCAAAGATGAATCTACCTACCTATCTAACATAATTGCTTGTACGTTCCCCTCTGACACTTTCAAACAAAAAACAGGGAGTACCATCTAGTAGTCAAAATGCAAGAGACTATAATGTACAGTGCTGTAACCTGTTAACAGCAGTGTAGAGTGCCAGTGTACTAACAGTGTAATGACAGTGTACTAGCTAAGATAAGAGTAGGTGTCCACACTGGCTCCCACACTTTGGAGTAGCTCACACCCACACAGGAATGTTCTGACTCTGACACCAGACCCAGCTCTCTTGGTGTCTATATGTCTTCTTCTCCCCTGCCTCTCTTCCTATCCCCTGCCTCTCTTTGAACCTCACTATTTCTCAAATCTCCTCTCTTTTCCCTTTCTTTCTTCCAGTCTGCATATCCCTCAATGCATCGCTCTTCCTCTATCGCAGCCTCTTTTTTACTCTCTTTCAGACTCCTCTCTGTGTCTCGTTCTGTATTGCTCTGTATCTCCATAAGTCTACCTCTCTTAATTATCTTGGTGTCTCGCATACCCCCCGCCCTCTAACCATATCATGACTCCATCTCTCCATCAGGAGATGATGGATTCCGGTGATTGCCTCTATTGCTCCTCAATAGAGAAGAGTAAAACCCTAGCGACTTACAGAGGGACACACCATGAGAACAACACCTGTGCTGTGGCATGCTCAGTAGTCGATTCTCACAATGTAGAGACCAGTTTTTCAAAACGTATCCACCTGTATTTTTAGACAGAATTAAATGCACAGAGATTAAATTAATACCCACTGGGGTTAAACTTTTGTCCAGATTATTCATTAAACTTCCTACAGCCCCTGGTGATGAGAAGCAGGTTGCAGTCAAACAGGCTCGAGCTAAATAAAAACCCATTCCACCTTTGTCTGTAACCTGTCAATTGTGTGTAATTTATGGTTTACTTTTACTCCAAAAAGACCTCAATGACTGGATAATGATTAATTTTTAGTGGGAACATTAACAACACCATGCAGTCCAGAGCCCACTCACACAGCAGTCTCTGCATGTATTAGTGTGGGGCAATAACAGCTGTAACGGGGAGAACAGAGCAGAGTAGAGGAATGACTTGGAGGTGACGTAGTTGTGTTCTGTCACAGCGCCTGTCACAGCCTGTCGAGATCTGAGGCTCCAGGAACTCAAACGGTACCCTTCACCCTATACTTTTTACTAGAGCCATGTTCGCCCCCGGTTAATGACAGCACACAAATTAGTGTGCCGTCGGGAAGCTCGCAGAGTGAGTGAGTTGGTGCTCCTGCAGTGTCCTTGGGTCTCCTGCCTGCTCCAGATGGGCCCGGGTGAAGAGGATGCAAAGGCCCTCTCTGAATATCTTGCACAGATAACCCTAACCCTAACCCTAACCCTAACCCAGATGCTATTTTGGGGCCTGGATATCCTTCGACACCCAAACTTTTGCTGCACAGAACGAAACCTTTGAAACTCACACATCTGTATATATCAGGTATAACTGATAATATAACTGTTTGTTTCTAAGCATCAGCGTGCTGACTGTGCATGAAAACACAAACAAGTGTTTCCACCAAAATGAGACTGATGGCACCTTCAAATATTAGCATTTTTGTTCATCCTCAATGTGTATACGGTGTTCTTCAGATGTATTGATCAGTATTCCACAAATCGAGATGGGGGAAGGTCAAACATCACTAAGCAGCAATGCTGGACAATATTAAAAGGCCTGGATTACTCTAAAAGTATACAAGTTGTTAACAGTAATAATAAACAGTGAACTCCAAAAGCATTAGGACAGTGACCCATTATATTGTTTATTTGGGGTGCTGTGGTCCAGGACCTTGGATTGAAATTACGCAATAACTATCAGATTAAAATCCATCTTTCCGAGAAAACATTTAGGAACTACAGCATGTTGTGTACATAGTCCCACCATTTGAAGTTATAAAAAGAATGGAGACTTGGCTTTACAACTGTTATTTGAAGAAAATAGCAATTATTATTTGAATAAAATCTCCTGATATAATATTAATTATAATATCATTCATTATTTGCAATGGATAGTCATACAGGGCTGACTTTCTACATGAGGTGATGAAAAATCACCAATCTGGAGGGCAGTTCATGTATTTACTACATCCCACATTTCATTTTATAGACCTATAGGCTATGTAATGCATATGCTCAAGAAATACAATTTTTAACAAATAACAAAAAGTTTACAAATAAATAAATGTGCAAGAAAAAAAACTTTCAGACAAAATGAAACTGTAAACCATAAACTACTGTAATTGATCAGACGAACTATAACAAAATCCATGTGGCGGGACTATGTAGAAATAGAACAGGCATTTTATTTATTTATTTTGGATACATTTGGGACTGATTATGTCCTACAGAATTTAGTGTAGCAGTGATAAAATTGCTTTTCCGAACCTCTCTGTTGTAAAAAGTGCTATAAAAATTAATTTAATTGGTTGACAAATACCATAAATAATTAGACAGAATGTGACATGATTATTTCAAAGTTGAAGGCTATGTAGGGTTGCCACGCATCCTGTGCAATAAAACAAAATTGTTTCCGGATTTTGCTGAAAGAATGAAAGTTACGATTTCTAAATAATAGACAGGACAGATTGATTGCCCTTTATTCAAATCACAATGTGGTGATGTAAACAACAATCATTTGCAGAAGCTTCCAGAGAAACACACAAGAAGAGGCTCTGTGAATGGAGACCAGCGATGACAGAAAAAACAGGTAAATAGCTAGATGATCTGCCAAACAAAATTGCATAGATAGCTTGCAACCTAGCTGCCCTGCACAACAGCGAGCTAGCTGGATAGCAGCCCTGTACAATAGCTAGCTACCCTGTAAAATATTTCATGACGTTACGAGGGTTAGTGCTAATAATATTTTATTGGGCGAAAATCTGTGGTTTAAATACATGATGCAAACAACTACTGCTCAGAATCAGAAACAGAAAAACTTTATTGCCAAGTACATTTACACATACAAGGAATTTTCATTGGTGCTATAGTGCATGACAGAAAAACACAGCAAGTAGTATGAGGTAATTACAGTAAATATAAAATGTGCAAACATGTACCTAATAAGTTAAAGCAGTGCTCAACATAATTTCAATGGTTTTCATTTTATTATGCATTTATTGTTCTTTAAATAATAAAAATTGAAACTAAAAACCAAAATAAATATTAAAAAACAAAACGAAACTTAACTGAAATAAAAGAAACATCGCTCAGCACTAAGGCAAAGATATCTCAATTGTTATACTCTAAAGGGTATTTCTTATGGAATATGAACATGTGCTTAAATTAAGCAAGTACTTTCTGAAAGATTCGGCTTGATATCCAGCCTTTCGTCCACATAAAGCTATTGGTAATTAATTAGTCAACTATCAAGATGTGAAACTTTTCAAGCCCTTTGTTTTTGCATTTTTTTCTATTACTTAAACAAAATAAAAGCTGTTTCCTTATTTATTTGAGACAAAATAAATTTTATTTATCAATGATAAGATACAGTAAAATTGTGTTAGCAGGCATAACCCAACATGGAAACTAGGGATCTGTCTTTGAAAGAAAAGCAAGCAATTTGGATGCTAAAACCAAAGATTTACTCAATTAGAACCATAGCACAAAAGTGGAGCATAGACAAATCATCAGTTTGGAATGTTTGCTGTGTCTCCCAGTACAGTCTTAAGAGCAAGAAGGAGATAAAAACAGACGGGCCACTATACACGGAGAGCTGGACAGGGCCGTAGAAAGGCATCAACCCAGCAGCAGGACATGTCTCTGCTCCTTTGTGCGAGGAGGAACAGGAGGGGCACTGGCACAGCCCTACAAAATGATCTCCAGGGCTGAACTGAACTGTCAGAAACAGACTGCATGATAATGGCATGGGGGCTTAACGTCCTCTAGATCTGTGCTCACAGCCCAACCGTGTAGCTTGATTGACCATAGAACACCAAAATTGGCAGATCCACCATTGACGCCCTGTTTTCTTTGTCTCAAGACTTTTTCACATGAGACAGGCGTGAAAAAGTATTGAGATGACATGGTGAACGTTATGCTGCCTGCAACATCATCCAGCATGCCTAGTTTGGCGGTGGGTCAGTGATAGGTTGGGGAGGCATATTCTTTTAGGGTCGCATAGACCTCCATGGGCTACCCAGACAGCTCTTACATACCGGGATTAAATCTTCAAACCCATTGTCAAACCTCATGCTGGTGTAGTGGGCCCTGGGTTCCTCTTGGTGCAGGTAAATGCACAGCCTCATGTGGCCAGTACATGTAGTGAGGGCCATACTCACTACTAAGTCCCATTATCTGTTGCTGTGATGAAATTCACACAGGTTGGAAACAGTCTATAATTGCTAATGTTTTTTTTTATGGTGTAAAAATTAATCCAGCCGTCGATCAGTTAATGAATGTGGTTTCTACTGACTCACAATGTACAGTAAAGATTTTGATCTTATTTTTTTTTTTCATTCCTAAAGACCCGATGTGTGATTTAAGTGTTCCAATAATTTTGTTGAGCAGTGTATTTGTGCTGAAAAATACAGAAATAAAAAGCGACAGTCGGTACTTTTGCATATTATTATTTAAAACATATTTTCATATGCCTTGAGTGTACAGCAGAAATAGCAAACCTTACTAGTAAAAGGAGGGCAGTGTATACAAAGACTAACAAATATACTTTTAAACCATTAAGACAGCATGACACACATACTAATGACATATAACAAAACTTTACAGGAACCCTGTCATTTAACCTCGGCCAGTAAATCTTCAATCTAGCAATGACCAAAATGAAATACTATTCTCTATTTAATACACTACTTTGACCAGAACTCTGTAGATACAGTGGGGAGAACAAGTATTTGATACACTGCCAATTTTGCAGGTTTTCCTACTTACAAAGCATGTAGAGGTCTGTAATTTTCATCATAGGTACACTTCAACTGTGAGAGACGGAATCTAAAACAAAAATCCAGAAAATCACATTGTAGGATTTGTAAGTAATTAATAAATTTTATTGCACGACATAAGTATTTGATACATCAGAAAAGCAGAACTTAATATTTGGTACAGAAACCTTTGTTTGCAATTACACATATTATTCGTTTCTTGTAGTTCTTGACCAGGTTTGCACACACTTCAGCAGGGATTTTGGCCCACTCCTCCATACAGACCTTCTCCAGATCCTTCAGGTTTCGGCGCTTTCGCTGGGCAATACAGACTTTCAGCTCCCTCCAAATATTTTCTATTGGGTTCAGGTCTGGAGAATGGCTAGGCCACGCCAGGACCTTGAGATGCTTCTTACGGAGCCACTGCTTAGTTGCCCTGGCTGTGTGTTTCGTGTCATTGTTATGCTGGAAGACCCAGCAACGACCCATCTTCAATGCTCTTACTGAGGGAAGGAGGTTGTTGGCCAACATCTCACGATACATGGCCCCATCCATCCTCCCCTCAATGCGGTGCAGTAGTCCTGTCCCCTTTGTAGAAAAGCATCCACAAAAAATAATTTGTGTGTTACTAATGGTTTTCTTTGAGACTGTGGTCCCAGCTCTCTTCAGGTCATTGACCAGGTCCTGCCGTGTAGTTCTGGGCTGATCCCTCACCTTCCTCATAATCATTGATGCCCTACGAGGTGAGATATTGCATGTAGCCCCAGACCGAGGGTGATTGACCGTCATCTTGAACTTCTTCCATTTTCTAATAATTGCGCACACAGTTGTTGCCTTCTCACCAAGCTGCTTGCCTATTGTCCTGTAGCCCATCCCAGCCTTGTGCAGGTCTACAATTTTATCCCTGATGTCCTTACACAGCTCTCTGTTCTTGGACATTGTGGAGAGGTTGGAGTCTGTTTGATTGAGTGTGTGGACAGTTGTCTTTTCTACAGGTAACGAGTTCAAACAGGTGCAGTTAATACAGGTAATGAGTGGAGAACAGGAGGGCTTCTTAAAGGCAAACTAACAGGTCTGTGAGAGCCGGAATTCTTACTGGTAGTTGATCAAATACTTATGTCATGCAATAAAATGCAAATTAATTACTTAAAAATCATAAAATGTGATTTTGGGGATTTTAGTTTTAGATTTAGTCTCTCACAGTTGAAGTGTACGTATGATAAAAATTGCAGACCTCTACATGCTTTGTAAGTAGGAAAACCTGCAAAATCGGCAGTGTATCAAATACTTGTTCTCCCCACTGTAATAGGATGGAATTTGGAACGCAAACACCCTTGCTCTTTCTCTCTGTCTGTTTTGCTGTCACTATCAGATCCCCACAAATGCTGGGAAATGAAGAATTAAGACAAGAGCAAGAGAAAACAAGTTTGAGAAATACTGCCGCTCTCCAATAATAACAGTTCATGATAAAAGTCTATTCTCTCAACTTTTGGTCGCCACAAGATGTTATCTTTTTCCTTAAAATTTTATAATGTTTTTGTGCCTGAACAAGAACTGTACAGCTTAGAGTTGTAGCTTTATATTTCTTATATGATACAAAGATCGAGACAAAGCTCATATAGTACTGGTTGTACAGAAATGTCAAGGTCAATGTTACTTCTGAGAGACATTTAATGTTTGTGCATAAAACTTTGCCTCTGTAAAGAATATAGCTCTCATAAGTATTTGATATCTTTGAGCACAATTATTCATGATTTCAATTAATCAATTTTTTTTGGCTTCCTGAGGATGTTCAACTTCAAAAGCTTTGCATATAATCAAAACAAATCTGACCATGAAGAATGTTCTTATCCATCACTAGAATATTCTAGAAGCGCTATCATCTCACTTCGTCTGGGACAGTTCACTTGACGTTCTTAATGATTGTTACCAAAGTATTCAACCTTCAAGTACAGTATTTTTAACTACAGGGCATTCCACTTAAGTGTACACTTATTACGCTCACTAACTGGACTGCTTAGACATTGAGATGGAACCATTTCAACAAGCTATTCGCCGCTTATTCCTGTGGTGGCAGGGAGCAAAGCATTGAAAATCCTAGGGCAGGGTGTATATTTACGGAACACAATGTTCTATCCACCTTTCTGCCTCTCCCATTATTTGACTCCCCCATTTTCCTCGTTTTCTTGTTCCAATGAGGGGGGAGGCTGCAGAGAGCGATCTTGCGTCTTGATTTGAGCAGCAGATTCTCACCAGCCAATCTTCTCTCCAGTGAAGCGTTACAAGCCACGCATGCACAGTCAAGAACATATTCCAGCCTAGGCCCAGTGACAGCCAAAGGAAGCGCTGGAACACTGACAGCTCCCCGACCCCCCACCTTACCCTCAGCCCCAGAGACCCTCCAGCAACACCACCCACGTCCTGACTGGCAACCTATTCCCTAGATAGTGCACTACTTTTGTCTAGAGCCCGATAGGATCACAGGGCCCTATTGCTCCAATATCAAATGAACGGCACAGAGTTAGAAATTGGGTGACTTTTGGGAAGGATCCACTGCAACTGGAAAACCGAATGCAACAGAATTACAACACACTCAAAGCACCCAGAGACAGTGTCAACTTGACCTGACAAAGATCTTGTGGGATTGGGAATGCTGTCTTTTGGTGTGTCTTAATAGATCACAGTGGGATCGAAGCGTATCAAAGCTCTATGCGCACCACTAGACATCCTCCATTTCTTTTTCTTTTTAAAGGACAGCAAAGTCACTCATTTCTCTGTAACTGTTCATGCTTCTTATTGAGGGACAAAGTAACAACAGTAGGAGGTAGGTGAAGGAAAGACAAAGTTGGAGGGAAGTGACCCGTGCGCCTGGATCTGGGATTGCTGTAGCTGGATATCACCTGTCGTACATTAAATGCGTTCTTTAGTGTAGCAGCTCAACCTGTGGTTATTGTTGTCTTATCGTTTAACATACCAACGAGTTTGTCCTCTATCTGATAAAATGATTGGAACCCGTGTTAGAGGAGTACATGACAAAACGGTCTTTGTCGTCAAATGTCAAATTTCGTGTCTGAGAAGAACTGGGAGGCTATGGATAAGTGAGAGACCACTTGTCAGGAGACCTCACGGCGATACACAGCAGTTGAGTTCGAAACACACACACAAGCTACGTGAGTTCAACTACCAGCAGCTGAGCTAGGAGACAGAACATCAGAAAAGACAAGAACAAGCAAAGAGGAGCAATACGCCACCAGAACATGCAGTAATACATTTCAGGTAATAATTGTCAGAGAAGAAAGAGAGAAATAAAAAAACTTTTTTAAATGAAAGAATGTCAAACTTTGTTTTTAAACTGTCATGCAGTACAAGGAGTATTCATAGCTGTCAAGTCCTTCCTGGTTTGAATCCCAGTTGTGAGGGGTGAGGATATTGGGGCAAGTCAATGGCTCATAATTGGAAGGCATTTAAACAGTCAGTATTTTGGGAACAATGCTGCTGGTGCACTGTAATGTGCTTCTGCAATCACATGGGGCCCAACAAATGTACCACAGCGTAAGAATGCGACGGAGATTGAATGACGTATGAACAATTGAGCATTGGCTCCAATCCCAACATCATCACTCTGGGGGCTGATGATTTGGTGCCCGACGAAGCGCTTCTAGAACATTCTGAAAATACACAATAAATCAGAAATGAGGGAATCGCCCCAAGACTACGAAGTTCAAACCTTGGGGAGAGAAACTAACTAAACTAAATCACAAATGCTCAGACTACAACCAAGGGCTTCATCGAAATATTAGAGTCTAGTAAAAACATCATGAGTGAGGACGATTTTATGTTGGGACCCTATGATTGCGTCGTTGCAGTAATTTTCATTGTACAGCACGGATATTCCCATAAATTCTGTTGCTCGTGTCCCCTTAATGCCGTATGTCTCTTTTGACCGCTCGGTGGTGACGGCCGAACACAGCCTGACTGGCCGAGCTTCACAGTTTCTGCACGTCCCGTGCCCCGTTTCCTTCCCGCCTCTCAAGCAGGAAGAAGGGGGAGCGGGACCACCCCAGGGTAAAACGGATTACTCACCCAGCACACACCTGCCGGATCCAATGGGGTGGGTGTGTGTCCGTGAGCGCGAATGAAAGAGCAGGCGTACACGTGTCTCTGTGTGCATGTGTGCCATATGAATATTGCATGGAGGCTTTTGACTCTGAAACCTGGGTTTCCATGGTCTCGTCCCATCTCTCCATCTCTCTTATCGATTGTGTCAGAACACACAGTCCATGCAGACCCTATTTTCACTCGCTGTCTTTTCAGCCCAGGGAAAATGAGTTGGATTTCTTTTTGACAGCCTGAACATGAAAACTGTGATAACAGCTAGCAGTCGTGATATGCCATTTAAAACAGACAACATACTTGAACCCAAATGCTGGCATGAAACCACAATTCTTGTACAAGTCTGAAATGATAAGGACACACGCTGAAGTCAGTCGCCTTACAAAAATGCTTCATGACGTGACCTTAATGAGAAGGGCAGAGAGGGCAGTGGACACTGACCTCCAAGAACTCACACAGGGTATCATCGCAAGGCCATCCATCAAACCCAGATTTCCAAATTAGGCATTGTACTTTATATTTTGGAGATCCCACTTCAATGGACGCTGCACGTTATTTCAACATATTGCTAGAGGTCAAAGGTCTAAGATACCAGAGGCCTGGCTGGGCATAGGTGGTGTCCCCAAAGACCGAATATGACTTTTTTGGGGTCACCAGAGCATGCTATTTGGGGTATAAACAAAAGGTTTGAGTTGAGACTATATTTGAGGTCAAAGTTTCTATATCACATCTATCTCATTTGGTTTGGCCCAGGCTTGGAGAATTTCTGTGACCTCTTATTAACAACAATTGGTCTGAAAAGGACTAGCAAAAGACAATATGAGTCATTAAGAAAGTGTGTGTTTAATGGGTCAGGTCAAGTGCTATGGTGAGGAGGTAAGGTCAGTGAAGAATGCTAAGTTGAAAGTTCTTCGTCAACACATCCATAAATAATCACAAATAAATTGGCACAATGTGTTATTCAAGCAAACTAAGGAGCTAGAGATGGTCTGCCTGCAACACAATTAATCATATAAGTCAGGTACATTTTCCTAAAATGTGAACAATTCAACCCTCATTCATCTTTCCCCACCATATAAAGTATCTTAAACTAAATGCAGGACCATCCATTTTGACCAAAGCAAATTCCTTCAGATTATTGTGCGCTTTAATTCTAAATAACATGGGAAATGTTCAATTTCAATACCCATATTTACTAGGTGCAAGCCTGGACAGTGTCCTGCAGCTGTTTTAAGTAGAGCGGAAGAGGGGGACTGCCCTGCAGGACATGAGTAAGAACATTAGCCTCCCGCGCAGCTATGAAAATCACTATTGAACGGCCAGGGCTAATGTGACTTTCATTAGTGCTATGCTAGTGACCGGAGGATAAGGCAGGCCAAACCAAAATTGAAAAGAGCTCAAGCAGAACTGTGTCGGATGCCCAACTTCCTTCTACTCCTAGCCCAACTGATTGAATTCCTGCCTTGCCTAACTGAAGAATTCCTAAGCTTCAGTTACTTCCATATTGAGGTTGGGGTGTTGTTCAGTTGGGTCCTTAATTAAACTAACAAGAGTAACTCAACAATTGCAACAAGAATGACAAAAATATTTTACATTTGAAATATCCATTAAACAAAAAAATATATATTTTTAAATATATCTATTTTACATGTCCCCCAAAATCAATGACTTTCCATTTTAAGTTAACTTCTTACTGATAAAGAAAGGTAAAGTTAAGTACTGTCTAGCCAGAAATCTGTGAACTTTGCTGGTCCAAATTTAATAGGGAACAATTGTTTTCCCTACCAAGCCTTCCCTTTTTTTTAATTGTGTGTTTCATGAACGTGACCACAAATTCTGTAAAATTTCACTCTCGCTTCCCATTCTCCCGTTACCTCAATCTCGGCAGATGATAACAATTCTGAGACACTTAAAACAGATGGAGCAACATTTTTTTTATTCAGGATGCTACTGGAGCAACAATATTTGTGAATTGTTTATTTCAGAGTTGGAAAATAGTGGTATTTTTAGCAGCATAACTCTACAAGATGGGTGCCAGGTGTGGCCTAAAGGGAGACCTTTTGACAAGTCCTTAAGGCCTATTAAAACCTGCTCTTGAATTGTATATCTACATCGCCTCTTCGTCAGCAGTTGTGCAGTGCTGAATGCAGGTCAAGTCAGAAAAAGAACGCTGAGGACATACAATGGCAAACCTTCTCCATAAAGCATGAAAAAATTTGCATCCTGAACATTAGGCTGTAAGGAGCGAACAATGGGTTTTCCTTATTACAGAGAGAGGTCCTACAGTGTGTCAGACCTTGTTATTGCTAACAGACAGAACGACCTGATTGGTGCTGCAGTGGAGCTGTCTTACTATCCCTGACATCAATATAGGAGTTCTACAAGCAGGAAAACAATAGTGTTGAGCGCTATCGGGCCTGGCAGCGTGAAGGCAGGCCAAACGATTCCATTTTGCAGCCAATTTCATTATCAGGACAGGCAGACTGTATTAATTCCTGAAAACAAACAATAGTAGAGCGTCCTTCTAATTAGGCCCTTAAGTTGCATTGCTTAGCACACCAGTCTATCTGTTTTGGATGGCTGCAAAGAGTCTGATTGGATTCAAGAATGTTCTTAATGGCCTCTACTTTTCCCATAGGCCATAGAGGACTCCTCTGAATTCAATGAACCAGACACAGGGCTTTGTCTCAAGCTTTTAGAGACAAATTGAGGTAGGCCTATATGACTAGAATACATTTTACATAAATAGCACATTCATAAAGTCAACATTCCATGTCCATGAGAGTGAATAATAAGTAGCAACCAGAATAGACCAAAAAAAACCTGTGACAAGCTGGTCCAACCTAGGCCATAACATTTAATGCTACGTTGAAATGATTGGAAATTTCTCATCAAGACCTAAACTTTGAAGAGACACTGTCCCCCTTCTGTTATATCTAATCTTAGTTGTACATTTTTACTGATACAGTTTTACTATAAATATTTATCATCATTATTCGTGAAGTGGCGGCAATGATTTAACATAGACTAAATTAATGAAAAAACTAAACACAATGAAGATGTTAAATAGAGGGCTAAGCACACTGTTTTCACACAACAGAAAACAGAGTTTTCTAAGTAGAAAGTGGGTCTAAAAAATTGACATCTCAGCTAGGACACAACGTGGACTTGCTCAATCCCCTGAGGTGAGAGAAATAAATAAAATTTTGCTTGGCAGACAACACCTTTCTATGCAAAACCTTTTTTTGAGATGTCCATGAAACAAGCTAAATTGGAGTGATGTGACAGCATAAGTTTGCACGCTTTGTTTTGAAGCTGGCTGTCCTTTCAAATGACTCATTTAGCTAATGTGAGATAGCACAAAGGATCTTCACAGTAGAATTGTACAGCTAAAGGCATGCATGCATCGATGCGCTTAAGTTAATAGAATGACTTTCTTCTTGAAAGAAGTTAATACGGCACCAAACAGGTTTATCTCTGGATTCAATCATTTAAGATGAACTCCTTTATATTGCGTTATCTAATGCCTTCCATAAAACTCACAGCCAATCTTATTAAGAAGGGTACATAATGGTAAGGACAATTCTTAAATGACCTCCCATTCTGTCATGACACACCCATGTCATTGAAGATAGTAAGTGGTGAAACTACATGGAATGTATTAAAGAGCTTAGAGCATGACATCAAAGATAAATATTTGATAAGGTCTTTATAAAGTGCATATATACACAGATGAGCCATAACATTATGACCACGTGCTGCTTAGGTCTTGGTGCCAGATACCACAGCTCACCTTCAGAGGTCTAGTGGAGTACATGCTTTGATTGGTCAGGGCTGTTTTGGCGGCAAAAGGGGGACCTACATAATTTTAGGCAGGTGGGCATCATGTTATGGCTGATTGGCGTACAACCCCAATTCCGAAAAAGTTGTTTGTAAATGTACTTTGACCTGTACCAGAAAATGTATAAAGAAAAGGTATTTGATGTTTCACCTCATTAACTGCATAGTTTTTTGAAGGTAAACATTTATTTTGTCAACACCATTTGCTGCTGCATTCACCGATGCAAGTTAAGGCTTTATTATGCAAAGCAGAAGCCATACATCAGCACTGTCCAGAATTACTGCTGACTTCTCTGGGCTCTGCCTCATCTGAGATGGACAGTAGCTCAGTGAAATCGTGTTTTGTGGTCTGATGAGTCAACATTTGAAATTGGACATAACAGCCTTAGTGGCAAAAGAGGAAAAGGACAATCCAAGCTGTTATCAGCGTCAGGTCCCAAAGTGAGTGTCTGTTATGGTATAGGGGTGTGTCAGTGCCCATGGCATGGGTAACTTGCACATCTCTAAGTGCACCGTTAATGCAGAAAGATATGTACACATTTTGGAGTAACATGTGCTGCCATCTAGACAATGTATTTTCCAGGGACGTCCCTGCATTTTCCAGCAGGACAACGCCAAACCACATTCTGATTACAAGCGCATGGTTGCGTAAGCAGAGAGCGAGTGCTAGTATGACCTGTAGTCCTGACCTGTCTCATATTGAGAATGTGTGGCGCATTCTGAAGCGCAAAATAAGACAATGAAGGCCCCGTACAGTTGCGCAGCTGAAGAAATGCATAATGGATGAGTGGGGGAAATTTCTGCTTGCTAAACGTATCCAATTGGTGTCTTCAGTGCCCAAATGCTTAATGAGTAGAGCTGGGGAATATAATAGTTTTTAAGATGCATTGCTGTTGGCGATTCTGACGTGAACGATTCTACATCGATGAATAAAAAGAAGACATTTTTTTTTTGTTTTAATAAATAAATAGATACGCAGTAAATAAATATATAGATTTTTTAAAGTTATGTCCGTCAGAAGTGTGTGCATGTGCGCCTGTCTAATGTAGGTCTAACGTAGATAGGAGACATAAGACATAAGACATAAGAATGCACCTAGCTGCTTGAAAGCAGACATTGCTGTACATTTAGTTTTTTTAAGAAAAACAAACTTTATAAAGATTATGCATTGTGCAAAACCTGTCGAGACTAGATTAAATAGTTCGGCAACACTACAAATATATGGAAAGAGCTGGGGTTAGCATCAACTGCGCAATACGCAGCGAACCAGCCTATTACAGAACAATTGAGGCAATCAGTTGTACCTCATCACTATAGCAGGATTGTAAGGATTTCTTACTCGGTTGTGGAAAACAGGCTTTTGCTTCCTCCTCCAACATCCATAATCCCTTCTCTGAGTTCACAAACACAATACAATATGTTATAATACCTTGTTTTACAAATAATTGAATTTGCATAAAAAGCAGCCTTTTACATTATATTATAGTCTGTGTAATACACCGTGTTTTAGTCCGCAAAAAAGCTGCTACAGAAATGTATGTTTACAATGTCAAAACTTTATTTTATGTTACTCAAAAGAAAATCTGGAAAAGTTTAGAAAAATAGGTTGAGAATCGGTTTATAATCAAATCGCTACCCTCTGCATCGTAATCGAATCGTGAGGCAGGTTAAGATTCACAGATTCTTTATTATTGAGTGTTATTAAAAGAAAAGGTTGACTGTCCTAACTGTTTTGGAGTGTGTTGCAGTCATCAGATTTGAAATGAGTGTATATTTTCAAAAACAAATGAAATTCACAAAGTACAAAATCAAATAATGTGTTAATAATGTGTTTTCAATACAGTACAGGGTGAATTGAATTTTCAAAAGACTCTTTGCTTGGTTTTTTTGCATTTTCCATACTGTCCCAACTTTTTCAGAATTGGGGTTGTATATGCATACATATATACAAAGTATTGGGCCACAATCATTGAATTCATCAAGCAGTCTGCCTTTACAAACATTTGTAAAAGAATAAGTAGTTCTAAAGAGCTCACTGTATTCAAGTGTGGTACTGTAATAGAATGCCACCGTTGCAACAAGTCAGTTTGTGAATTTTCTACCCTCCTAGTAAGTGGTTTTATTGCAAAGTGGAAACGTTTAGGAACCACAGCAACTCTGCCATGAAGTGGCAAACCACATAAAGTTACCCAACGGGGTCGCCGAGTGAAAACGTTTCCTGCCTGACTGCTTGTGCCTCCACCAAACTAAAATGTTTGGTGGAGGAGGAATAATGCTATGTGCTCCAGTGTACAAAGTAAGGTCCTTAAAGGCATTGTTGGATGAGTTTGGTGTGGATGAACTTGACTGGCACGCACAGAGCCCTCAACACTATTGAACATCTTTGGGACTATCGAACACCTTTGGGATATGAAATAACTTGATAAGGAAGGTTGTGAAGGAGGAACAGAAGGGTTTAACTTGGAGTGGAATCTTGTTTTGCGGGAGTCTCTTAAATGGGAGTCTCTTCTGTTCCTCACTCAATCTTTTTTGGAAAGGTAAGAAAGGTGCAGTGGTGAATATTTTCTAGAGCTGTATATATGGGTTTGTTTAAGATGATCAACATACTTGTAAAAAAGTACACACTATGGCATCAAAAGACACAAAATCTTAACATGCGGTACATTTATCTTGGACCATGTATATTTTCCATACCTGGACGCCTAAGAGGGTCAATCTTTATGAAATGTGCTTGTTTGAAAAAATTGTGTTGACCTATGACCCAGAAGTAGACCCGAGTTCACAGCTTGGACCAGAGAACAATGGAAAGTTCAGATCATTAACCTCCCGACACCCAAGCTCAATGTTCTCACGTGCTTTTCATCCTAACTGACTCAGTACAGAGCACTTATTATGCGGTGTATAGTACAACCTGGCACAACAACTTTTACATGCCGGCAAAAATGCTCTATTCAATATTTGTAACTGATAATCCACGCCATTTGTCAAATCACAAAACGGCTAAAATGGGGCTATAAAAGGTGTTCTTGAGGGGACAAAAGTAAATACCTCTTCTCAAACAAGATCAGCAAGCACTTAAGTTCAGACTCTAAAACTGTCACACCCTGATACCATACACCTGTCTTACCTCATGTCGTCTCCGCCCCCACCAGGTGTCTCCCATGTTCTCATCAGTCCTGGTGTATATATTCCTGGTGTCTCCTTGTCCCTGTTGCCAGTTCGTCTTGTGTGTTACGTCAAGTCGATCCGCCCCCTTGTATTCCCGGTTCTGTTCTGGTCTGTTCCTAGTTCGATTGTCCGTGTACCGAACCTCTGCCTGCCATCTCGACCATTGCTCCCGTCTACCGTCCGTCTGTACTACAACCGAGTCTGCCCGTGTACCGAACCTCTGCCTGCCATCTCGACC
>JACXGK010006346.1:0-29151 GCA_016801125.1 Novumbra hubbsi
GTGTGTGGGCTCAGGTTAGGTGTGTATGTGGGTGTGTGTGGGGGCGGGTGTATGGGCTCAGGTTAGGTGTGTGTGGGTGTGTGTGGGGGCGGTGTGTGGGCTCAGGTTAGGTGTGTGTGGGTGTGTGTGAGTCGTATTTAGGACGGGGGGGGGGTTCGGAGGCAGTGTGTAAACGGTGAGATCAAGAGAACGCTTGGCAGTAGCGGGGCCTAGTAAAGCCCCAGGATTCCACAAGAAATGTGCTCTCACACACACAAATGGGAGAAACAACACCCACACCCAAGGAGGAAATAACACCCACACACTGATACCAACTTTCCGCCACAGACTCCACTCACCCTCGACAGAACCCAAGCTCAGAGAGCAGAACCTAGGCCAGATCTGGTCAAGAAGACTTTCCATAACTGATTTCTCTACCTCCTATCCTCCCTTGCCTTCCCCATCCACTCCAGTCTTCTGGTCTCCAACCACACAGATAACATAGCTTCGGTTTAACTCCTCTACAGAGTCTCTCTGAGCTGTCGGTTTAAGGCACGGATGAGAAACCAACAAACACATCTCTGTAAA
Source organism: Novumbra hubbsi (assembly GCA_016801125.1). Taxonomy (NCBI): domain Eukaryota; kingdom Metazoa; phylum Chordata; class Actinopteri; order Esociformes; family Umbridae; genus Novumbra; species Novumbra hubbsi. The sequence goes on from JACXGK010006346.1 coordinate 568, forward strand.
AAACACACCTCATCGGGGGTGGGATGAACGGATAAGAGACGTTCTTGTTTGTGTGTATGTGTCAGACTGTTGCGGCATGTCCGTACATATACACACTTCTGTTCGTGTGTGGGAAAAGTAGAACATTCCTAACCTTCCCAGGTTTATCATGAAGCATTAAACAGTGCCGCCAACTTGCATTTTGAAACTAGTTTCACCAACCTGGCAAAAAAAACGATGAATAACTGCCTTGGAACCTGGCCTGACATACCTGGTTCTGTGCAGTTTTTGGACGGGTCTGTGTCGTTGTCCCAGGACTCCTGTAGTAGTTTCCGAGTCTCCCACCTCGGCTCCTCACCAGTAGCGGGGCTGGAGACATCATATCCTGGGAGGAAAAGAGGCCGTGTTGTTAATTGTTACAGTCAATGCTACCTGCACATACCATAAAACCGTGTCCAGAGAGCAAAGAGGCTCACAACAGTACAGAAATACTTCCATGACCGTGAGCCGCAACACACGTGATCGTCTATTCCCGTGAGGTTGGATCCGAGCTAGCGCGGCAACATTTGCGCTTTTTGTGTTTTTCAGAAGAATCCCGCAGAGGACATTCTCATTATAAGTTACCAGCACTCTGAAAATTCCAATTCCAACCGTTCCTAGCTTGATGTGTCGGAATAAGGGACGTAGTAGCGGTGACATCATTAGGATAGTTCCTACGGAAACACAGTCCACGGTGGCTGGCTCCAGAATCCCTGGGGGGATCATTCCGGTGGCACAGTCAACTGGGTCACCATGTCCTCAAGCCACCGCCTGCAATTCAATGCAGTTCCCATGATGCAACAGGGCCTGACATTAGGATTTGGCGATGTCCGCTAATAACGGCCCTTACTAACAAAACGAAGGCTAAAACAAAACCCACTTGCCTGTCTTTCACCTGCCTGTTGTACGAGCGTAACCATAAACAGAAGGGAACATGTCACTCTTTACACATGTATAACCTACCCAAGACTACAGAGAATTGCCTCTTTCGTCGGAAGATGTTTTATGAGCTTAAAGGCGCATGTCAGGATTCCTTTTCCACTGGTTGTAAAAGTGGTGTGGAGTCAAAATGAATGTGTGTCATTTCTATCTGAAATATGACTATCTGAGGTATAATCGTGATTCTAAATTGATTTAGCACATATAAAGAACACAGTACATAACCATCTAAACATTTAATTTCCTAGTTTTGAGATTTTAAGAAATATATTAAGTCCTAAAGTGCTTATTTCCTTTTTGATTTATCATTGGAACCTGCTGTCTCACTTCTTTCCTCGGTCTCAACGCCCCCCTCCCCCTCATCCCCATCCACTTCACCCTCCATACTAAGACACTGAAAACTCCCTCTGCGCTTGAATCCATGTCTCAGTAGACTGGAAGTTCCCTAACCAGTCAGAGCACTACATGTTAGGGGACTGGAAACAGCGCGGGTAACAGGAACACAACAGACGCCATAGCAGAACAGAACATCTTGCGATTTTCTGTTTTGGAAAATAGGCTTTACCTGTTCAATGAGCCATAATTCTCCCAAGAGCTGGAGTTTCTATGGAGATGCGATGTAATTGCCATGGCTGGGACCAGAGAGAGTTGTGAGAGAAGCACAAAAGCACAGGCATCCATTCACACGCCCACAACACACGAACTAGAGAGAAAAAAACTAAACAGAAAATAATTGAGAGGCCCGAACCGATCCACTTACGGAAGTCTGACTGATATAGATGTTTATAAAATCTGACGTTTGACATAAAGGATTAAGTGGCCGATTGCTAACAGATCAATTAGTAGGTACATAATTACATATAGTTGTAGTAGTACAGCAGTAGAATATTATAGGAAGAAGAGGTCGTTCACAGGGAAGGTGTAGCTAGCTCCCTTGAACAGCTTTGCTGCTTAACATTCATCCAGCAAACTAAACATTTCTTTGTACTGTTGGCACCCACTCTATCAATCAATCAACTTTATTCATAAATACCTTTTTACATCAGCAGTTGTCACAAAGTGCTTTTAAAAAACCCTGAGCGCAAACCCCAAAGAGCAAGCAACAACCGTGTTGATGCACAGTGGCCTAGTAAAAAACTCCCTAAAGGGTGTGAAATTTTGAAAGAAATCTAGAACAGAAACAGACTTGGTGAGGTGACCAGTCCTGTCCTAGCTCTGCCAGGTGAACCTTTAAAGAGTACAAGTTGTAATAATAAATGTATGCAATTGGGCCAGAGGCCCAATTAAACTTAATCCAGGTCAGAAGCACGACCAGATAGGTAGACTTACAAGGATCTACAACAGAGAAGGAGAACTTACTCTACTCCCTCGACACCATAATATAGTAGCGTAATACCTTGGGCTGAGACGGGGGGGGGCCTGTGCCCAGACGGGGGGCCTGTGCCCAGACGGGGGGCCTGTGCCCAGACAGGGGGGCCTGTGCCCAGGCGGGGGGCCTGTGCCCAGACGGGGGGGCCTGTGCCCAGACGGGGGGGCCTGTGCCCAGACGGGGGGGCCTGTGCCCAGGCGGGGTGGCCTGTGCCCAGACGGGGGGGCCTGTGCCCAGGCGGGGGGCCTGTGCCCAGACGGGGGGGCCTGTGCCCAGGCGGGGGGGCCTGTGCCCAGACGGAGGGCCTGTGCCCAGACGGGGGGCCTGTGCCCAGACGGGGGGGCCTGTGCCCAGGCGGGGTGGCCTGTGCCCAGATGGGGCCCAAGAGGCAGGCAAACAACTCACCCACACTGCCACGCTGGACACCAAAGGGACACCAACCCACCAAGTTCACTTCCACTGCGGAGGGTTCAACGGAGAGACAACAGCAAGCCAGCTACGCCCACGAAGGGCTTTGGAGAGAGGACATCCCAGTGGAGATGAGAGACCACCTGGCTAGACAGCAAGGGTGGACAATATCAAGCCCTTTCTCTCACCTTCGGCCAGGCTACACTTCAGCTTAGACCAGATGTGGGCAAATATTTTGGCTCGGGGGCCACATCAGGATTGTGAAATGAAATAGAGGGCCACATTTGTTTTTGTAATTTATTAATCATAATTGATTTGGAGGCCAGAAAAGGGCAAAAGTTAAAACATACATTACATATGTACAGTATATCCCATATAATGTGTAAATAGTTACAATTCTGACTCAGATGTGTAAGAATGGGCTGGTGAGTTGGTTTGTTAATTCCCCCTAAAATAATTTTATTACATTCCGTGGGCCGGATGGGACAGCCTCGCGGGCCAAATTGCGGCCCGCGAGGCCCTCGGGCCGTAGTTTGCCCACCCCTGGCTTAGACCATGAGGAAGAAATGAGTCTTTAGAAGACACTTAAAAATGTGCACTTAATCTGCATTTGTTACCTAAATTGGCAGATTATTCCAAAGTAAAGGAGCTCTATGAGAGAAAGCCCTGCCTGCGGTGGTTTGTTTAGAAATTATAGGTACAATTTGTGCGCTGCAGTATTCCAAACTTGGCTGTGTTGCTAGCTGACAGGGACGCCTCACAGAAGAGGAACATTGGGGTGTAGAGAAGCCAGTGAAATCTCCTGGGACCTCAACATTATCGCAATACTTGTGTCACAATGTTTTGTGATATACTCAGTATTGTGATCCGGTCTTGCAATATACTGTGACTATTCTCTTTTTTATTATTGATAATCCTATGGACAAGCTAAAATCCACTACATATCATAATAATATTTCCGCGAAATAAGATACACAAGATACCTGTCAGTAATTAGACGTCTTCTATAGTAGTTGCAGTTCAAACTGAAACTGCCACAGGAGACCCAACATGCACGTGAACATTTCCCACACACTTACTTCAGGCTGTGAATCCCGGTCTGTAACCCACACAAGTTGTAAGGGCAGCACAGACCAGGGTCCATTATTTGAAACAGCTTTTTGAAGGGAACAGAAAGTAACATTTGTGAATGTTATGGTGTGATGAATATGTGTATGTGTGCTTTAGACTTCCTGCAACTGTTTTTGGAAACATTACATATTGCAGCTGTAAAACATCACTTCAAAAATAAACAAGCAGCTTGTATGTCCAACTGAATATAGGTGGTGTTCCATATGCCAGTTTGCTTTATTATAATATATTGATATTGAAATCCCATTCGGCTGAACTTATAACAGTCCAATGGGTTTAAAATGACCCCATAACAGTCTGATGGGTTTAAAATGACCCCATAACAGTCTAATGGGTATAAAATGACCCCATAACAGTCGGATGGGTTTAAAATTACCCCATAACAGTCCAATAGGTTAATAATGACCCCATAACAGTCCAATAGGTTAATAATGACTCCATAACAGTCCAATAGGTTAATAATGACCCCATAACAATCCAATAGGTTAATAATGACCCCATAACAGTCCAATAGGTTAATAATGACCCCATAACAATCCAATAGGTTAATAATGACCCCATAACAGTCCAATAGGTTAATAATGACTCCATAACAGTCCAATAGGTTAATAATGACTCCATAACAGTCCAATAGGTTAATAATGACTCCATAACAGTCCAATAGGTTAATAATGACCCCATAACAGTCCAATAGGTTAATAATGACTCCATAACAATCCAATAGGTTAATAATGACTCCATAACAGTCCAATAGGTTAATAATGACTCCATAACAGTCCAATAGGTATAAAATGACCCTATAACAATCCAATAGGTTAATAATGACTCCATAACAGTCCAATAGGTTAATAATGACTCCATAACAGTCCAATAGGTTAATAATGACCCCATAACAGTCCAATAGGTTAATAATGACTCCATAACAGTCCAATAGGTTAATAATGACCCCATAACAGTCCAATAGGTTAATAATGACTCCATAACAGTCCAATAGGTTAATAATGACTCCATAACAGTCCAATAGGTTAATAATGACTCCATAACAGTCCAATAGGTTAATAATGACTCCATAACAGTCCAATAGGTTAATAATGACCCCATAACAGTCCAATAGGTAATAATGACTCCATAACAGTCCAATAGGTTAATAATGACTCCATAACAGTCCACTAGGTATAAAATGACCCTATAACAATCCAATAGGTTAATAATGACCCCATAACAGACCAATAGGTTAATAATGACCCTATGACAGTCCAATGGTTGTAGAATGACTCTATAACAGTCTAATGGGTTTAGAATGACCCAATAACGGTCCTATATGTTGAGAAAGACCCCATGACAGTCCTATAGTTCTACACTGACCACTATAACACTCATATAGTTTCACACTGACCCCATAACACTCATATACTTTCACACTGACCCCATAACACTCCAATAGTTACACACTGACCCCATAACACTCATACAGTTTCAGACTGACCCCATAACACTCTTAATGTTTCAGACTGACCATCATAACCCTCCTATAGTTTCACACCCTAACAGTCCGGTTAACAATGGGTCTTTAACATCCGTGTGAGGATATTCCTGGCAACCCATCCATCCCTCCGGCTCCTGTCCAGACATGCTTAATCAGGTAGTTTATCTTCATTAGTATCCCATGCATGTGTGTCTTCATCTGGACTCTCCAGTTAGATTAGAGCTCCTTCAGATCCCTGGAGAGAGGAGAATCAGCAAAATGGCATGTGCCATAATGCAGGCCTCAGACGCATCTAACATGTTATACGACCTCTTCCACACAACTGAATGGATCTGCAACACGCTCAGCAAATACAACATGCTTTTCCTGGCATAGCTGGTGGAGAATCCAAGGCTACTGATTATCAGTTGTCCAATTATCGAGTTTAGGAATAAAACCAAATTATGAAATTTCCATCGCCCACTTTAGAATGGCTGCAAATACAGTACACTGTTTTGAATACAAAGTTTTGCTAACGATCTGTGTAAAAATAACAACACCAAACAGCACATTCAATTCAATTTGTATGATTAAAACTTGAGGTGTTACATTTACATGTTACATTCACACAGGGATCCCTGAACAGCCTGAAGGCAGAGACCCTACTGAAAAGTCTGTTCTGATTCTCCTGGATTACAACAGAAGTTTATTTTGCTAAACAATGTTAAATGTGTACTTGGCTTTAAATTACCCACATGGTACCAGGACCATTGATTTTACCAAGAACATAATACCATAAAGGTAAAGGGAGACGGGCCCTCATTTGGCCTTTCAGAATCTAACCGGTTACTTCTCCTGTGAAGGCACGGCACTCGCTCTGGGAGTGTGCAGGACACAAACCTGATGTGCCCCGGTTGATTGCCTGGCCAGAAGCTCAGTTAGATTGGAAGGGACAGCCTATTTTACACGTGTTGTTAACGTAAAATATCCACACACAAATGTAACAGATGTAATCAACATCTCTACACCACCAGTGTTATGAAAACATAAACAAAACAAGGCTGATCGGACATCGCTCTCTACGCCTCAAGGAGTTGTCAGCAGCCATTGCTCATGTTAATTAATCAAATTGGCCGTAAGTGGGATGAACATTCTCGGATAAAAATAGAACCAGCATCCTTCAAGCAACCATAGAGACCAGTGAAGTAATTCTGGGTGGCCAAGGAACTGCATTCATGACTTCTTTGGAATCGTCACCTCAAATGCTCATTGTCCAAAACTTCTGCAAGTGTGAGATTGTCACATGCAGATGCAACAGCCCCGCTTCCTCTGCAGTGCCAACTGGTAACTGGCTAGTCACTTCCTCTGCAGTGCCACCTGGTAACTGGTTAGTCACTTCCTCTGCAGTGCCAACTGGTAACTGGCTAGTCACTTCCTCTGCAGTGCCACCTGGTAACTGGCTAGTCACTTCCTCTGCAGTGCCAACTGGTAACTGGCTAGTCACTTCCTCTGCAGTGCCACCTGGTAACTGGTTAGTCACTTCCTCTGCAGTGCCAACTGGTAACTGGCTAGTCACTTCCTCTGCAGTGCCACCTGGTAACTGGCTAGTCACTTCCTCTGCAGTGCCAACTGGTAACTGGCTAGTCACTTCCTCTGCAGTGCCAACTGGTAACTGGCTAGTCACTTCTTCTGCAGCGCCCACTGGTAACTGGCTAGTCACTTCCTCTGCAGCGCCAACTGGTAACTGGCTAGTCACTTCCTCTGCAGTGCCAACTGGTAACTGACTAGTCACTTCCTCTGCAGTGCCAACTGGTAACTGGCTAGTCACTTCCTCTGCAGTGCCTCCTGGTAACTGGCTAGTCACTTCACAACAACTACACTCCCACCCAATAATTGTCACCGTCAAATCAAAGGCTGGGGATCAGTATGACCACAGTGTGACCACAGTGTGACCACAGTGTGACCACAGTGTGACCACAGTGTGACCACAGTATGACCACAGTGTGACCACAATATGACCACAGTATGACCACAGTATGACCACAGTATGACCACAGTGTGACAACTCCTTTTTTAATTCATTGTACGTGGAGTGGCACAGGTACTGCAGGCTGTTTTGTCCGACACTTAGTTATCTAGCCAGTTAAGTGATTGCCTGAATTCAACCATACCTCAAAGTACCGAAATAAAAACTTGAGCTTACTGTCTGTTTGTGACCAGGGAAGAGGAGGTTGTGGGACAAGTCTGGGTTTGGAGCAGGACTGGGTTGTTACCACATGATCCACAGCCTTGGTTTAAAAATACAGGCCAATCTGAGTGTGTGAATAAATGGCAGTTTACTAGTGTTTTCTCTTTAATGGGTTCAATAATAAGCTTGTTAGCCTACTGTGTCAGCAGCCCCCCCCTGTGTGCCTGAGAGAGTGTGTTGTCAGTTTGAAGGGTTTCTAATGGGCATCTAAATCTCCATCAGAAGCATCAAGACACACAGACTTTGAGGAGATGCTTTCCACAGCGGGGGAGACGTTTTGTAGGCTATACTGGCTCGGTAAAGTCCCCAATCTGTCTCCTGTGGAGCTCATGGCAGACTAGACAACAAGCATCAAACATAATTATATACAAGCAGCTGTTCAACACGCAAGAAAACATACACCCCTGGTGACAGCATCTTATTGTATCTCAAACAAATCCACCATTTTCAACACAGCTCTGGAAACTAGCAGGCATTGAAAGCCTCAGCCTCGGCCAACAACCCAAGCAGGGTTGTTTTCTCCCCATTCTGTTCTCTGGCAATAGTACTAATCAAATCAGATGTCCACAAGTACTGAAGATTATCTAGAACAAGTTTCTCAGAATGTGCTTTTGTCTTCATCAATGATGTAAGATGAAACGTTTAATCTTCTGTTAACATTTTAAGTCTAAATTGTGGAAATTGCTACTGAAACTGATTATAAAAAAGTTTATGTTTATAATAATATAAAGTTTATAATGTATGTGCATTCTGCACAATGCATTATACAAATGTGTCTAAGCATGTTCAAAAATGCACTCAAACACAGTAAACCACATGACATTACATCAGAATCTTAATCTGGATAATGTCTCCACTATGCCATAAATCCATATTGAAATTATGCTGTTTATAACAACATATACGGATACGGATTGGGACGAAATACGGATTCATTGGACATGTGGAATCAGAAGAACATAATGCAGAGACATAATCCAGGTTTTTGATGAACTGTAATTTGAGGTGAAACACGTGTTGTAGAGCATTTTATAACATGCTTTTAGAACAACAGTTTGCTGGACAAAATACAAGCAGATAAAAATTACAATAATGACATGTAAGAAGGCAGAACTTCCCCTTCCACATTCTTTAGATTAAAAAACCAATGGGCTGTGAGGTCATGAACAGTGTGATGAGGAATTCCCAAAGTGGTGCTTTCTGGTCATACATGAACCTACACACCAGCACAGCTATATGTTTACAGAGCAGACTCTGTACGAAACAGCTCCGCGCCCTTCAGATAAATGCAGTCTAGCAAACCAACCAAAAAAGGGTTGACCGGAATTTTACCTTTCTCAATAGAACCTCATTAAGCACTTCTTGAGTTTACCTTAAATCGGTCCGAATTACTGGAGTTTACTAAAAAGGAGCAGACAAGATAAGGCAAGTCTCAGTCCTCATCCTTCCATTGAAGAGATTAATATCTTGCAAATTAGTATTCTCATTGGGAAGATGTAGTTGCTAGAGAACCCCTCTAAGTAAATTACACACACACTCATTCAACGTTCCCACTGAGACGCAGAGCAGACGATGAATGTGCTCTGAGTAATTAAAAAGCTAATGTCTTCCTTTAGCTTTGGACTCACAAGCGAAATGCTCAGATGGTGTTTGCCTTGTTTAAGTTAACAAAGGCTCCGGGCCAATCTCTGCTGAAGAACTCTTAGTCACACATTGTGAAACAGCTAGCAGTAGGATGGACGGATAACAGGATGGATGATGCTGACTGGGAGATCCCGATGAGCCTCAGGCTGTGTCAGGCAGTATCCATCATGTCTCCTTGAGTATCTTCCAATCCCAGTGGACTCTGAGTTCCACACAGAAGGTCCTGGCTTCCAGTATGTCCGCCATTCAATTGTAATTTTGCGAATTTTCTAAAAAGGCAGAAACCAAGGAAGAAACCTAGAAGGGCAGGTCTTCGAGATGTGGCCGGTCCTACGTTCAAATGTACAAAAAACAAGTCCTTAGGCGTAAATATCTGTTGGCTTTCTTGGTCAAGCGTTCCAAAATATATTAGCAGGACCAGGTCAGTACTGAGGCAGATATTCATAATTGGGATAAAAGTCCTAAATGTGTAGCAATAGTTCTGACAGTAGCATTAATTCTGACATTTTCAGATAAAAATAAAACAGGAAGCAGGTTTCAGCCCTCCCATTCATCTCCATCTACAAGCACACCAGATGGTAATAGGGCTCAGGTTTCCCCAAGTGGATGGTAGCGAAGGCATCTGGCAAAGACATGGGGGTCTGGACATATGTTGTGAGTAACGTTGATACTGTAGGTTGTAATCTCCCGGTTCTGATAATTCCCTGCCAATATACTGCCTCTTCAATTGACACTGTTATGAATTTCAAAATACGGATCGTCTCAAAGCTTGTTGTACAATGGCGTGAGTAACAGTACACGTATGCCAGTGTGTAACAGTACATATTTTATAGTTTGTTACAGTACATATATGATAGTTTGTAACAGTAAATGCATGTTATTGTGTAACAGTACACATTTGAGAGTGTGTTACAGTACATGTATGACAGTGTGTAACAGTACATGTTTAAAAGCTTGTTACAATACATGTATGATTGTTTGTAACATTTTGATATGTGCTTAGGGTACGTGTCCTATTGCTTTATTGTTAATACTTTATTCTATTTTCCAGTTTTCACATAAAGTCTAATAGATTATTTGCTAAATTTATATCCAGGCAATGTATAATATACAATAAAGAAAATGTTATCTTATGTTAATACAGCACATAGTACATGCTTGATACTGTATAACAGTACATGTCTGACACTGTATAACAGTACATGCTTGATACTGTATAAGGGTACATGCTTGAAACTGTATAAGAGTACATGTTTGATACTGTATAAGAGTACATGTTTGATACTGTATAAGAGTACATGTTTGATACTGTATGACAGCACATGTTTGATACTGTATAACAGTACATGCTTGATGGACTACAGTAATATGCTTGATAGTGTGTTACAGCAAATGCATGTGTGTTTCTCTGTCTGTTGTATCTAACGCAGCCATACAGGTAGTAGTATGGGGAGCCCTGGTAGTATTTAGGGAGTTAGTTACATTACTCACAATGCCCGTGAGTATGTAAAGATTTGTGAGTATGTGTTTGACTCACCACATCTTTACACAATTACAACCCTGTTTTGTTTCTCCTCTTGCAGTGTCAGAGCAATTCAAACCAGCTGTCGATCATCCATCCCATTTTCCTCCTGTCTTCTCCTCCCTCCTTCTGTCCTCCTCTCCTCCATCTCCTCATCTCCTTCCTCTATTCTTCTCCATGTCCTGTGGCTTCCCAGAATACATGCAGAGCGCTAATCTGGGCGGGGTGATGAATTAGGCAGGGTGTATTTGGGGAACTGGGAGCAGAATAGTTCAGTGTTTAATCACAGCCAGTGTTAATACTGTACTGCAGTGGGAATAGACTCACTGGCCCCTTCCCCACATCCATCACTAACTCTCATTGGCTGACGGACTCACCAGTGGTCATTCTGTCAACAGTTCACCTTATTTCCTTGGTGAATGACAAGACTGTAACTGACTTAACAGAGCCATTTCAGGTAACTCCCAACTAGATGAGAAACAGTAACATGTGTGACAGGGTTTCTGCCGAGGGCTGAGCAGGCACCGGTCGTTTCCGAGGGGGAGAGGAGCAGCAGAATCGGGCCACGCCAGCTGGTGAGCCGAGGGGAAGCGTGAGGGCTGACTGGCAGACATTATTAGGGTTTAACAGTAAAACAACAGTCCAGAGTTACTCTCCCTCGTCTATGCTTATTGAAAAGTAGTCCAGCTCGGTCCCACCTAACCCACCCCGGTTTCTCCAGCATTTCATTGCTGGGTTTATGTGAGCCAGGTGTGCATCATGTTTTCCTGGGAAAACAGCTTTATTCCAGCCCTTACACTTTAAAAGCTATGACACATATTACCGGCACTGCTTTTGTGTAGCTTTATAAAGCAGGTTGACATATGCTGAGTTATGGGTACTAACAGGGTACTAACCCGGTGAATAGAGTGGTAAAGAGTGGTATCCTGCACTGCTTCCAGGCTCTCCAAAACAGCCCTGGGCTTCCCTCCCGCGACTGTATGTATGGTTACAGAGAATACGGTAACAAAACAAAAAATCACATGATTTAAAATGGGAACCACTTGATAGTTTAACCACAAGGAAAGCAAAACATAAAGTGTGTTGTGTGTGAGTCTCATTTCGGCCTGCTCACACAGTGTCTACAATAAATGGTCTCCTACATACCTACTGTGAAATATTTACGGTAATGTCACTTGCACTATAAAGCAGCACAAATCCCCCACTTCAAAAAGAACTACTATATCCTATCTGGATTTCTCAACAGCGGTAACTGGGTTACAGTGATTTAAACGCTCCCCACCCACTTTCCACCAGTAAATTAAAGTAAATGATTTACACAAACAACAGTACGACATGAAATGGAACTTCTATTTCTGTGTTCTCCAATGCCTTTACTAACTAACACTAACCCTAACCCTAACCCTTTACTAACTAACCCTAACCCTTTCCTGCTCTGCAGCCTGCATGACTGTTTCTAAACAGACTGAGGAGAGCCAGCTCATTACGGAACGCATACATGCTATAGTGCATGTAACCTCACAAGGATTGACACTATTGAAAAATGATTAGTATGACGCCTGAAATAAAGCGCACAGGTGATGATTTTAATAATGATTCATCTTTAGGCAAATGCTCTACCCATTGCATAACGTCAACAATTGTTTGTTTCTTTCCTTTCCCCAGGTGATAAATGACAAATGTATTTTACATGCGCATTAACTAGTTTTTATACCTCAGTGAAACAGGTAGGAAGTTTATGGAAGTACACAAAGTTTCTACAGACTAGGATGTTTTAATAATTGGATGGATTGGATATTATTGCAGATGTAATTCAGCATTGCATATAGCTTATTACCCATATAGCTTATTACCCATGAATCTGTCTGTATAATTTGTCTGCATTCTCTTATTAGCAAATTATATTTATTCTGGCAGTTTAATAAATCAATAAGTAACTCAAAAAATAATTGTTTTACATCAATGCAATAGTGAGCCCTCTCTTTCAGTGTTTCTCGACAAACTGCATCCGAAAGAGATGATCCTGTTGTAAATTGGTATATAGCCATGGGTTCAGGGCTGAACCCGGCTCTATTGATCCAGAGCAGCACTAGGCAGTTATGAATTGTGCCTACAACAATACCAGATGGAAATCTAAACAGCCAATCAAACGTTGTTATGATAATTTATAATAATTTTCTCCCCTATACTCACTATCATGTAGAAGAAATTCTGTAGTTGCGGACACCGTTTAGGATAAATCACAAGTGAAGCAAATCTCAGTTTCTTGAGTTCTGTCTGGTATTTAACTGCAGCTGAAACAGGCGTATGAAATAACATGGAAAATCTACAATTGCAAGAATAACAAACAATCGAGAAGGAAATTCTTCCAGCTGAATAGAGACTACATATTTTCCAAGGTGGGAAATATTGTAACTGCATACAGCATCATTGGGTCGGGTTTGATGGCTGGTCAAAAGGGTGAAAATGTCACATAGGGGCACGCATGGGGGCCTGTATGTTGGCACATATGTTGGCACGTATGTTGGCACGCACAGGAGCACGCATAAGGGCACGCATGGGGGCACGCATGGGGGCACGCATAGGGGCACGCATAGGGGCACGCATGGGGGCACGCATAGGGGCACGCATAGGGGCACGCATAGGGGCGCGCATAGGGGCACGCATGGGGGCACGCATAGGGGCACGCATAGGGGCACGCATGGGGGCACTGGGTAGAATCCTGCCTCTAAGATTTCTAAAGCAAGCATGAGCAGACCACACTTCTGGCACTCTGAACAAACTTACTGCTAATAACACTTTAAGCAGAAACATTTCTCACACAAATGGTCACAACCTTAACTCTATTCTCCTCTACGACAGCAGAGGAAACACTAAAAGGGTATTTATATAAAATCAGATAATTATTTTAACGCATACATAGTATATGTAGTTTATGGTAAATATGAATACATTCAAGGATTTTGCTTGCTTGCTTTTGCTCAGACACTGATAATGCAATCAAATTTGAACAGCTAATTGGACACAGTATGGAGAAAATAAACAGAAGGCGAAAAAGATACTGACCAACAGGTTTATGAATTCCAGATGATTCAAAATACTACATAATGGTTATGAAGTGAAGAACACATTTTCAAAAATTGCACACCGGTAGCAAAGCAAACATTGCAGTTCAGGTAATCAATGATCAATGAGCTGTGATTCCAATTAAAATAGCCAATCTAATATTCTAATACTGTCACCACACTGATGGAGAGGTCGTCAGCTACCAAACACAGCAGCAGCAAGACAGCAATGTCCAAATGACTTTTTTCTTGTCTGTCACTCAAACGGGCACCTGGCAGTAAGCTCAGGGTATAGCCTGGGTATAGCCTGGTTATAGCCTGGGTATAGCCTGGGGTCTGGTAGTTATGCTCCCACTAGAGATCAAAGTTCAATCCCTGCATCCACTAGAATTCTATCCTGCCTGCCTCACATCCTCTCTGTTTTCTACACTCCAAATGTGTGTACGAAATGTAATAAATATCTACGCAAATTAAAATAGGAAACAAAAAAGTCTGGCCCATTTGTCCACCTTTGGCCCAATGAGTCCACTAATGTTCTTGTCAGGGCTCTGCAGGATTTGCGTAATATTGCGTCGGTACCATGCAGTCAATGAGCACGGTGGAACATTACAAGGTGCCCTCTTTCCCAGACACACCAACCATCACTGAGGAACATCAGAAGCCAAGGTGGCCATCACTTGTAAATACTAAGAAACCAATACAGTGCTTTATATCTACACAAATATACAATACAAGTGACTGAATCCATCATGGATTCCAGGTCCTTTGCCATGTTTCAAAGAGAATAGCCAAGGGATCCGCGGGAGGGGTGGTTGGGGGGGCGGGAGCATGGACATGGTGTCCATTTGAAAACCGAGAGCCGAGCCGGTGTGTGTCAATTTCTCTCTCTAGCTACTGTCATTGTGAACCTGGAGACCTCCGTGGTCTGGTAACACACGGCTAATCAGGGCAAAATGAGGAGCTTTTCATCAGAACGTTTCTAATTCTGGATTGGTTTAGAATTAGGTTTAGGTTTACATTCGGGTTCCCAAAAGAGCTCTAACATCTAATGCAAGTGTGTGTGTGTGTGTGTGTTGGGGGAGGGGGGGGGGGGGGGAGAGTTCTCATTATTCTATAACAATAGCATGATCAATCCCTCCCACACACCCACACAACAAGAGTGTCCACTAGGCTACTTTTCAGCTGACAGCAGGGCACTGGATCAAGGGCCAGCAGACAGGTGAACTACTCAGAGCCTGATGGAGTCAATGTACTAACCCTACAACAGGCTGGTAAACAACAGGCTGGTAAACCACAGGCTGGTAAACAACAGGCTGGTAAACCACAGGCTGGTAAACAACAGGCTCGACATATACTGTAGGCTGGATGACATGTCATTATTTGCTTGAAAATGTTTATTAGAAATGATTGACATTCATATTGCTTCTTAACTTTCAGCACAAGTAAACAATAAATGGATGATTATTTCATGAAAATGCTGGGGTAGGAGGAGTTAGACCGGGTCTCTGACAACTCCCCAGAGGAGTGTTTCACTTTATTTATAAACCCATTGGGCACGGTCAGTCTGGTTAAGAGATAAGTGAAAACACTGGTGTCCCAGTAGTCCAGTAGAACAGAGATGACAGCGATCGAATGCACTGAAGTCTTATTCGTTGAGCTGCTCTGGACCAGAGCATCTCCTAGGTGACTAAAATGATAAATGTACGGGGAACGCTGTTCTTCCCAGACGCTGACCCCGGTCCAACCTACAGACAATCAGCTTATTAATGAAGGATATTTTTAATAAGGCGCTATCTGACAAAGGCTGGCTGTCAAACCATGTGAAACGTGTTGAAATAATGAAGCGCTTTAAATCCAACACAGGCAGTGTGCATGCCTGAGCAGGAGAGAGACGTGTGTGTGTGTGACGTGTGTGTGTGTGTGCGTGGGGCGTCATCACCTGATGCAGGTGTGATGTGTGACCAATCAGGTAGACCAGATGCGGCAGGACAATAGATACTGCTTGGTTCCCTGGGGACTTTCCAGACCTCCACCTGTACATCCCCACACTGTTCTTCCCCATTATCCCAGCTCCAGTGTCAATGTCTGCCGCTACCAGGCTGCTGTCAGAGCCAGAGGCTCTACTGTATCCGATAGAGACCATCCTTCCACAGACAGCATGGCAGATACAGCACCGCTAACAAGCTGTGTGTGTGCGCTTGTGTGCGCTTGTGTGTCCAACACGGCTCTCTTAACTGATTGTTACTTCGCTACATTATACAGCATGGTGGAAGGCATGTCTAGCTGCAGGTAGGGTGGACTGAACAGGGATATTAGAGGGGTCTAAGATCATCTTACTTACCCCTTAAACCTGGACAAAATGCTAAACTAACAAGTGTCTCTTGGGGGCACTTTTAACCTAGAGTATATTTGTCAAACCTTGTTCAACTAACCCTACGAAGCGCTGAAACAGATTTGATGTGATGAATCCCTGTGTCCACATTCTGTCCATTACATAACAGCCTATACCCTACTGATCTGCTGGATGGTTCACCGTAGGATGGAGAGGCCATGCCAAGTAATATGGGAACTGTAGAGAGATAACACAAGGCAAAGAGCCGAGGAGAGGGAGAAGAAACGAGAAAATAGTCAAAAAGACAGAAAGCAATAGAGTTTGGGCTGGGAGAGAGATAGAGACGGAGCGAGGCGGAGCAAGTGATGAAGAGGAGAATCTTGACTGGAGTTGGAGTAGAGCACTGCTTTCTGTAAACCAGCTGACCCAGATGCAGCTAAGACACCCTCAGAGTGCAGAGAGAGACGGTGGCAAGACAGGAAGTGAGAGGAAGCCAAAGAAAGACAGAGAGGGAATCAGAAGAAAGGAGAAATTGTGCACATTACTTTGTCTCTGAGAATTTCTTCATTCTCCACACAGCTATTTGACACTATCATCTCTTCTTCATCTTTCCTACTTCTGTCCTTCACTATACTACCTTCTTTTCTGTTTCATTTACCCTTCTCTTTCACTCTCCCACTTCCTTGTGCTATCTCTTCCTTACCCCGATTACAGTATCACTCTCTTTCTAATTTTCCTTCTAACTCTCTGTCTCCCTTTCTCTCAGGGAGCGGGTAGGTTGGTTGGGCTTTAACCTCATAATATATGTAAATCTGCTAGTTAGCTAGTTTTTTTTCCTACTGGTTGGAATTCAGAACTGATTGGGATTTACTATCAATCATCCAAATATACACTAGCGTTCAAAAGTTCAGAGTCACTTCGAAAAAGTCTTGTTGTCCATGAAAACAGATATGAAATGTGTTTTAATAGGAAATATTGTCAGTTTACAAAGAATGATTATTAATTGAAATACAAGTTCTGTCCTTGTCATCAAAGAGTCCTCCATTTGCAGCAACTACAGCCCTGCAGACCTTTGGCATTCTAGTTGTCAATTTGTTCAGGAAATCTTAAGAAGTTTCAGCCCATGCTTTCTGAAGCTCCTCCCACGAGTTGGATTGGCTTTATGGGCACTTCTTACATACCATACAGTCAAGCTGCTAAATGGGTTGATAGCCTTTGTTCTTCATTATCCCTTTACCCTGTACAAAATCTCCTTAACCATCGCCCAAGCATCCCCAGACCATTACATTGACTCCACCATGCTTGACAGATGACGTCAGGCACTCGTCCTCCGAAAACCTCAAAGTTGTCTGTCCATAAAATATTTTTAAAATGTTTTCTCTGTCCAGTGTCTTTGTTCTTCAGCTTTTTTTTTCATTGGCCAGTCTGATTTTTCCGATTTTTGGTCACTCTGCCTAGAAGGCCAGCGTGCCAGAGTTGCCTCTTCACTGTTATGATTGAGTTTGGTGTTTTGCAGGTACCTTTGAAGGAAACCAGCCAGTTGAGGACCTATGAGATGTCTAGACACTGTGAGGCAACTAAACACTTGTGTATTTGTCCTCTTGCTCAGTTGTGCACTGGGGCCTCCCTCTTTTTATTCCGGTTAGAGCCTGTTCTGTGAAGAAAGTAGTACACAGCGTTGTACAAAATCGTCAGTTTCTTGGCAATTTCGCATGATATAGCTTTCAGGACAAGAATAGACAAGTTTTTAGAAGGAAGTTCTTTATTTCTTTCCATTTTCAGCCTGTCATCAAACCCACAAACACTGATGCTGAAGATACTGAACTAGTTTAAAGAAGCTTCTTTAATCAGCACAACCGTTTTCAGCTGTGCAACCATAACTGCAAAAGGGTTTTGTAATGATCAGTTAGCCTCTAAAAACTATCAACTTGGAATAGCAAACACTAGGTGCCATTGGAACACAGTGCTGGTGGTTGCAATAAATGGGCGTTTGTACACCCTAAATAATTAACATTAAAAATCTGCCGTTTCTAGCTAGAATAGTCATTTCCAACACAATCACACTGTAACATTGTTTACATTTATCATTCTGACGAATTCTATGTTATTTTAACAAAAATATTGCTTTGCTTTCAAAAACAAGTGCCCACAAAGGGTACATAAAATAAAATATTGTAAAAGAAAATGTGTACTTTTTCTGTGTAGATATTTTAGGTCTGTGGTAGCATGTACACAACAGCACACATGTTCCTTTTGCTCTCGCTCGGTTCGTTTCGGCTCCTTTGCAGTGGAAGTCTTTAAACTAGGCAGCTAGCTATAGAATAGAGTCCACCAATGACTGCATCTCCAGCCACGGATGTGCAGATACCTGGCTTGAGTCATCTCCATTCAGGCACAATGTGACAGGCTGAAGCTTAGCCTCTAAGCTCCAGGAGATATGTGGTATTGCATTGTGCCCTTTTGCTGTATGTTACATTCTGTATCTCCATAACATACCTATCTGCTTTTACCGATTACAGAGAAACTTGACCTGTCACAAGGGGAAATCTACCATCCGTAATACCTTATCAGTTGGAATGGGGTACAGAATGTGTTTAAAGACTGAACCAAAGTCACAATAACTTACAGGAACCAGCAGTGGATTTAGAACATCAACAAATACTGCAAACAAACTAATGGAGGTTGGAGGTTTAAGATGCATGTGCTAAGCAATGTCAAATACTATTGGTACATGTGTCGGTTCCCAACTACCTTTCCTCAACTCCAGACACGCTCTTACCATTCACCCTAGCATTTACTCTCCCTCCACCACACCATCGCAGTCATTACATTTACATTTGACATTTTAGTCATTAAGCATCTATTCCAGAGTGACTTACTGTAAGTGCGTGCATTTTAAAAGTGCTGTGTGAAATAACCACACAGTTTAGTAGTGAGTGCATTCTAATCAATGAATTGGTTATCGGCAAAGGTCAGTGCTGGAAAGAGGACAAATAACGAGCGCAGTGGGAGAGACTGAGTTGGATGAAAGATCTAGCTTGGGCAGTGTTGTCTTGGTGGAGCGATCCGTTCTGGATCCTGACCGGTTCGGGTCCAGGAGATGGTTCTGAGAGAGATAAGAGGGGAGCTGGGTGGAGACTGTGTGCTCAGGGGTCCAGGGAAAGACTGCAGGGATACCGGTCAGTAGTGGGGCCAAGCGGGGAGCAGTCCACTGGGACGTGGGTAGTGTCTGGTACCCTCTCTCAGTCCCACTCTATCCCTCCCATTCCTCCGAGTTCTAAATCTAACCTATTCATAGTCACATTCACAAAGTGCTTTTTTACCCTCTGCTGTTTTTCAGTGTTCTGCCATCATGTATGGGTCAACACAAGCGTGTTACGCAACAAGATTATCTAGCAGACCACAGGAGCTGCACATTGTCCCGTTGCCATTCATTAACTTTGTCTATTTCACTGACAACTAGGTAGCATGTTTTTTCCAGGGATCACAAACCAACCCAGTGGGGTTAAGGGCACATTAGAGGCAGGAGATACTAGATCCGTTAAAACATTTGTGCCCATATTAATCCCGGTGGCTTTGTCTATGTAACTATTACAGCATATTGCTTTGTTGTGAAAAGGGGGACGAATGGAAAGAACATGAGCAGATGGAGGAGAAAGAGAGAGCGCGGTACATGACGTTGTTCGGTAGACTGAGTTAACAGTGCGCGCGCGCTCGGGCACGAATGCGCGCGCACACGGGCACACACACGCACTATTTGATCGTGTGTGCTCATGATGTGCACAGTACTCCGACTCATCATCACCCGACGCCACAATCAATGGGCGACCATGCAGTCGCCAACACTGCTGTCTTATCAGTAAAAGAAAATATCCGCGTTCATACAGTCGACTGGCAAAATCATTAGCCCGCCATAGAACACTAAGAGCTGTGAAAAGACAACGGATCATGGATTATTTAGCTTAATGTACGCCTAGAAGAGTGTTATAATCACTCATACAACAATAAAGAATACGCTGTAGGGTGGCTTAAAAAGACAAGGATCGCCAGAGTGTCTAATCAACACAATAACAATCCGTTGATCTTTACCCCTAAATTGATCTGGCATCAAGGCATACAGCTGCCATGTCATGCGTCATCATTTTCTGTGGCACATTCAGTTATCTTCTGAGCTTGCTTCCCAAAGATAAAACGTCTCTGTGTCAAGTGAAAAATGTTGTATCTCTTTTTTATGAGCTATCTTAACTTCACGGTTCCAAGGTGGATTGTACCAGATACCACCAATATTCTGCTCCCCCTGCTTATAAACTTCACGTTTCTCCGTAAAAATTGGGGTAATTTAGCAGACGCTCTGATCTTATCCATAGCGACTTACAGTAGCTATACACGTTCACATGCATTCTCCCCTAACTAGGCCCCACGTGGGTATAGAACCCACAACCCTGGCGACGCAGGTAGCTCGCGCTACCAACTGCACTACACATCAGATGTAATCGATCATGAATCACATCACATTCAGTTTCTCGTGTTTAGTTCTTCTTTTAATGGATCAGCATGAACAGAAAACACTCGGCGACCGAGGAACAGGCACGCCGCTAACCACTCGATGATGATTAAGTGCAGATGTCTAGCTCGAGTTCTTGCGCCACACAAACACGAGCATTATGTGTTGGACAATCCCAGCTTTAGGCATACATAACAACGACCATATTCTAAAGAAGAATATGGCGTCATACTCATATAATGTGCTAACTCGGAAGAAATGCATGCACTCCAAAACATAGCCTAGCGATACAGTAATTAACCAGATCTAACACAGTATAGATCTCTACAACTCTAATGAAACACCTTTTCCAAAACAATCTTAAATCGGCAATTGTTTAACAACACATTCCGGCAACAAGCGTCTCACCTGCTTTCTCTGCCAAACAAGAGAGCCCAGTTAAAAGCGCAAGCAGCACCCCCATGAAGCACATCTGCCCACCGAACAACTCCTTTCGCTTTTTCCGCCGAGCTTTGGTCTTCCGCTGGTTCAGCATCACTTGAAGCCGCCGACTTCGCACCCGGACTGTCCCGGGCATCTGACCAAACGCTATCCCAACCATGGAGACGTTTTCACGGCGACAGAGTTTCTGGGTAACCCGACAGAGAACGCGAAGGAGTAAAGGGTAGCGAGGAGAAAGTGGGGTCCGGAAAGTTACACAGCGGAAAGGGAGGGTTGTCAACGGATAAAATACGATGTGGTCAAAATTAGTTTGTATTTTGCGACAGTTGCGATGTAGTCTATTCTATATTACTTCAGGCCGAAGTGTTGTTGTGCGTTGTGAATGTTGCGAAAGGACAGAGCGCTCCATGGATGCGTCAGTTTGGTGTCAGTTCTCGCAGGACACGGTCTGTGGCTAGGCTGGGGATGTTGAAGAGAAAGACAGAGAGAGAGCGGAGGAGAGAGGGGAGGAGTGTGTGTGTGTGTGATAGAGAGGGATACACAAGCACAGAGAGCAAAAGAAAGGGAGAGAAAGGGTTAGATAGCAAAGGCAGACAGAAAGACAAAAAAGTCGCGACTATAGGCAACATCCAAGAGATATACCCACGAACAAGTGAGAGTCAGAGAAATTACACACCTGGGCACGAATGGGTTAAATCATCGTCATTTCCATATAATTTAACCAACAACCAAAACATACAACCGTTGTCTTTCGTTATTCGGTCACAGAGACCGGAAAACGATATAGGCCCAACGATAAACCACCAGAGCATACATTTACCATGGCCTCGCGGACATCCAGTTTCCCTGAAGCTATTGTCCATGTTTAAGTCACTCATGTTTATTCTCTATAGAAAATTGGCTTTTTGGTGGCCGTTAATAAAATAAGATCAAAGATAAATTATTTTATGCCAGATCTGATAATAGTCACTAGAACCTAACATTTTCACACTCCCACACTGTTCCATGCAGACCAAGACTTATATTACTACGTTGACAGTGAGCATGAAGACCATTTGGGTCCGAGGGTTTTTTAGCTGGGTGGGGGGGGGGGGTCTAGTTTTGTTTCTGATTTGGATGTGTATCTTTTAGCTTGTTAATGTTACCAATGTTTACTTATTGTGAGGAGGCTATAATCCCAAATTGGACATCACAAAATTGGGTGGAGGGAAAAAATTTTATAATAAAAATCTAAATATATAATAAAAATTATAAATAAGATTTACTCCTGTTAAGTGCAATAGGTCATATAGTTTTGATTTTGCTAGAGTAACTAGAGTACAGGCAACATTGATGTACTTTCATGAGCTTGTTTGATTGGCAGAGATGCTTGAAAATGTCATCATAGGATGGAAAGGCATCCTCTGGCCCAGCTATCCCATAATGCTCTCTGATGGAGAGTGTAGTGTTAGCCAATAAGCTGCCAGATTAAACCAACAGCCCCTTGGCCCATACACACACAACACACACGCAAATACACATGCAACACACATATGCTCACACAAAAACACACACGCACACACTCCTGTTTGGGGGATTGAAGCATAATCCTTCTGCAGAGAGCATCAGAGCAGTGATTCAGGACACAGAACAATCGAATCAAATATATTATTATGTTGAAAGGGATTTTTGTGATTCTGTCCCTTTGAGAACGTCTGCAACCGCAGTGGAAAGGAGGACTTCTGGTTTAAACGCACGATGAACCTGAGATTGCTGAGTTCAGATTAACCTCACTGGGAGGTTGCCTGAATGTTCCCTGTCGCTTCCTCACGTTGATCCCTCTCTTGTTCCTCTGTAATCCTCTTGGGTATTCATTCACTCAGGCACTCTTCCTACCTCAGCCATGACGTTCATTCTTTCATCTCTAGTGTATGATCTCTCGTATGCCTTTATCTTTCTCTCTTTCCCCCTTTCTCTCCATCTCTCACACTCTTTCTCTTTCTACCTCTTTGCCGTCATATATTTGCTCCTGTTCCCTGTCCAGTCTTTGATGTGCTGTTAGCGTCGTATTGTTCTAGAGCTGTGATTCTGTGTGAAGCCGGTTTCAATTCAATTCTGCTCAGCTTTCTCCTTTTGATCAATAGAAACTGAGGTTTTGTTTACCCAGTTAAAAGGCTTCATACTGTATCCAAGTGACCAGCTGTGTAGGTGAATGCATGACACAGTTGCAGACTTATGTTTGTGGCGGCTTTGTTTAGATAATTTCATCACTAGTCAAAAATATAGCTTCACATTTGAATGGCGATAATATGCATGACAACCTATCAACATAACATAGCAGCACTTTGAGGGAGTGAAACCAAATGTTATAATTGTATAACCTTAGTTATAACCTGAGTTATTGAAGACAAGACAGTAGCCTCGAAGGATTCACAGATTGTCCTGTTAAAATGAAGTGGAGAGTTGGAGTTGTCTATTTCTACTTCTCTATGGGAGGATGCTGAGGTATGATAAAGAGGAAGTGGTCAGGAACTAGACCGGGAGGAACATTCTTGCCACATTGCTACGTCTTAGTGACCCTTAATGCCAAACCCTATTTAGTGTTCAACCCTTTAAACATCTGATTTACAGATTTGTAGCTAGGGTCTTGGACCCGATGGTTAACAACACATGCATTTGGATATATTTTAACCGTGCACATACATAAAATGATAACTCGGCTACTGGTAAAACAATGTGATACAGTTATCATTATTCTTAGAACAGACAAAGAATGGAGAATAGAGAACACAGCATTTAGACAGACATACAAAAACGTATTCAATTATAACCATGTTCCCAAACACTTTGGGATGCTGCATAAAATGTAAATAAAAACATAATGCAATGATGTGCACATCAGTGAAACCCTATACTCAAATTTACGGTTATATTTTACAAAAATATATGCCCACTTTGATGCCAGCAAGAAATAAAAAAAAGCGAACAGAAGCAACAAAAGACTGGAAAATTACTGTAATGCTAAAATAAACTATACCTGGTGAAATATCACACAACAAGTAGGTCAATTGGCAACAGGTCAGTAACATGATTGGCTTTTAAAGGATCATTCCAGAGAGGACGGGTTTGTCAGAAGTGAGGATGGGGAGGGTTTTACCACTCTGTGAAAAACTGTGTGGACAAATAGTGCAACAATTTAAGAATTAGGTTTCTCAATGTAACATTTTCTTCATCTATGGTGCATAATAGCACTAAGAGAAATCTGGATAATTTGCATATGGGAAAATGTGACTACAGAATGTTTCTGAATGTATGTTGTTTGTGGTAGACCAACGGTGTCACCTTCCGTATGGTAGTTGGTCTACCCTAACGCAGACCCAGATTAAGTGGAACATGCCCAAAGATATGTATTAACCCAAAAATAAGCAAAAGATAAAACAATATTGCTGCTGGCTGGCTAAGCTAACCTCCCTCTGGGATCTCTGCTGTCCTCAACCGCTTTCATAGGGCTGGGGCGTGACGCTGACAGAACTGCCACAAACACTCCCTCCCTCTAAGTGTCGAGCCCCACCAGGTAGGGGTGTGAGGGGGGGTTTGGGGCCCTCAAGCAGGGAGGGTGTGAGGGGAGGTTTGTTCTGGGACCCCGCCCTTGCTGGGCCAGGTACCACTGGGTTGCTTCTGTGTTGGTGTCCTTTGCACATGGCTCCATTGCCTCGGGGCCGGCCGGGGACCTGGGTGAAGTGCCAAATCAGGAGGCACTACCACAGCCGAGTGGCCCATCCAAGGTGTAAGTCTACAGGGTGTCAGGGCCCATTGTATTGTCTGGGAGGTGACTCATTCTTTGTGCCTAGAAGTTAAGCAAAACCAAGACAACCCAAAAAGGCATGTACCTGGGTTAGGGTGGCATGTACCTGGGTAAGGGAAGCATGTACCTGGGTTAGGGTAGCATGTAGCTGGGTTAGGGTGGCATGTACCTGGGTAAGGGTAGCATGTACCTGGGTAAGGGTAGCATGTAGCTGGGTTAGGGTGGCATGTATCTGGGTAAGGGTAGCATGTACCTGGGTAAAGGTGGCATGTATGTTGGTTATGGTGGCGTGGCATGTACCTGGGTTAGGGTGGCATGTACCTGGGTTAGGGTGGCATGTATCTGGGTTAGAGTGGCATGTACCTGGGTAAGGGTAGCATGTACCTGGGTAAAGGTGGCATGTATCTTGGTTAGAGTGGCATATGCCTGGGTAAGAGTGGCATGTACCTGGGTTAGGGTGGTGGACCGCAGGAAGGCAAGGAATTGCTTTGCTTTATTAATCTGTGGCTGATCAGCCATTATATTGTGTACTGACAAGTATATAGCCATTATATTATGTACTGGCACGTATAGCTATCTGTTTATAGCCATTATATCGTGTACTGGCACGTATAGCTATCTGTTTATAGCCATTATATCGTGTACTGGCACGTATAACTATCTGTTTATAGCCATTATATTGTGTACTGGCACGTATAACTATCTGTTTATAGCCATTATATTGTGTACTGGCACGTATAACTATCTGTTTATAGCCATTATATCGTGTACTGGCACGTATAACTATCTGTTTATAGCCATTATATCGTGTACTGGCACGTATAGCTATCTGTTTATTGCCGTTATATCGTGTACTGTCACGTATAGCTATCTGTTTCTAGCCATTATATCGTGTACTGGCACGTATCACTATCTGTTTATAGCCATTATATCGTGTTCTGGCACGTTAAGCTATCTGTTTATAGCCATTGCCTTATTTGTCAACAACCTGTTGTCTTATTTCACTTGCATGTTCTCTGGCCTTTCTAATGTTGATGGATGACTAAGGGAATATTGCCTGTGTGTCACCTCATATTTATACCCCAAATAATTGAGAGTATTGCAATAGTCTAATCCTGAAGTAACAAAAGGATGCAACAACAAGTATGTACTTTTCTACATAATACTTTGACACCAATTAAAATGTTTTGCAATGTCATAGTGATAGTTGGAAAGAAGGCTGTTCTTAAAATATGTTTTTATACTTTCTGGACCTGCAACCTTGATGTCCTTAACACACTATTACACAAACACCAGTCCTCATCCCAAAGCCATTGCGTGTTTGATTCTAGGACTAGGTGTTCTCTCTTGGTCACAGAACACCCCCTTCTGTCAGGAACACAATGCAACCTCTGACTTTCTGCACTCATACAAAAAATGCAAGCACACGCCTGCAAGCATGTAAGTGCACGCACACTCTACACATTCATACACGCACACTCTGCACATTCATACACGCAAACTCTGCACATTCATACACACACACTCTGCACATTCATAAACACACACTCTGCACATTCATACACATGTACACGCACGCGGACCATGTCATTCTGACACCAAACACGACTGATTACTGAGTGTTTTTGGGCTCTCTGACTGAGAGCCCAAAGACAACAAAGCTTTTACACAGTATTCCTCAACGCCTCTGTCTATTTGTTCCAGACATAGATTTACTATATATATATATATATATATATATATGTATATTATAGACATTATATTTTTAAATACAGCATGTATATATATATATATATATATATATATATACATAGTAGATAGGGAGAAAAGAGGGAGACAGAGTGTCTGATTGTCCTGTTAATCAATAATCCTGGTCACTTTATACTCATTTCCCTTGCTGTGTTGCTATGCTAAAGCTAGGCTTTCCCTGTGGGGATTTCCAAAATGCAACCACTCCTCTCTTGTCTATTTAAGGAAGCTTGTGCAGTCTATGATGTCTCTATATTAGCCAGGGGTATGTTACCAATGTCAGACCAAGAGCACATCGAGTCCAAGGGGAGAGGAAATCGTATGGAGGGATCTGAAGGAAGAGAGAGGATGGGAGAGAGGGGAATAGGGATGGTGGGGAAAAGCAGGCAAAGACAGAGGATGGAGGACAGGGGAAGGGAGGTGTAAAAGGTGGAGCAGGTGCATAAGCATTAGTTTGGTATCAGAACAGCAGGAGAAATGGATGAATAAACTGCGTGGTCTACTGTCAGTACAAGCTGTTGCCAGGGTAAGCATCTTGTCTCTTGCAATGCTGTGACATTCATGGATACAAAAGTGGATCTTTGCATGTATGAGAGACCTAAGAGTGGATCAAAGAAAAAGGATTGCTGAATTACTTTTCATGAAATGCTCTTCTGATCTCCGCTACTCTGTGATCCTTCACCTATTGCAGAGGGAAACCTGACATTTGCTACTCTGTGATCCATTACCTATAGCAGAGGGAAACCTGACCTCCGCTACTCTGTGATCCTTCACCTATAGCAGAGGGAAACCTGACCTCCGCTACTCTGTGACCCTTCACCTATAGCAGAGGGAAACCTGACCTCCGCTACTCTGTGACCCTTCACCTATAGCAGAGGGAAACCTGACCTCAATCCTCTCGTTCTAAGTAACATTGAATGTGGATTTGGAAAGCATCCTCTGCGTTTAAAGTAACTAACATCTTGAAATGTAGGCAGAGTGAAATCTCCCAAACAATGTGGGCCTTCATAGAAGCACTAAATTGTTATTGAAGGAATACTTTGAAACTGAACTAGACGAATGCCTGGTTTACTGACTTCACTTTAAAGCACCACCACAGCTGATGAACGAGACCGGCCTGGAAGATGGAGGGTGCCGTGGCAACCGCCATCACCATGACCACCAACACGTAGTCCTCCCAAACCACCATCGGGAAACCCAGAGTGGACGCGGCCTCCTCAAACACGGGGTTTGACCTTTTCCTGTCTCCCACACCTTCTCTCTTTGCACCTATGTTTAGGTGAATACAATTCCCTCCAGGACAATCTCCGGCGTCTCTGCGTTACAATAGTAAACATGGAAATGGAAAGACACACAAAATAATGAACAAAACAGCACGAAATTATGCTTATGAAACATTTGTAAGATGGCTAAAAAGCTGATACCAATGCTAAGGCCTCAAACTGCAGTAGAATTGAGGTTTCGCTCGGCAAACATTTTGATGAGTCGGCATATCTACTGTATACGGATGCTGCAATATTTTGTTGAGCAAACAAACAATGGTATGACAACAACAGTCTTTTTTTAAATCACCACAACAACACACACACAACAATCTGTAAGTTTTATTCGAAACAAGAACTGAGACAAAAATAAAGCTTATTTGGTATAGGGACAGGGAGATGTTTGTTCCTATTTCTAGGGGAAACCCATTTCCACATACCCACACACAGATTATATACTTATATATTTCTCCCATTTTCCTTCACAGACTTACATATATAAGCGTGAACTTTCCCCAAGGCTGCCTGTTACTCGTCATATACACTACTTCGCTATTTAGTGATCCTGGACTACAGACACTGCAGCTGTTGAAGGCAACTGAGCCTGGATATGAGCCTGCATATGAGCTTGCATATGAGCCTGCAAATGAGCCTGCATATGAGCCTGCATATGAGCCTGCATATGAGCCTGCATATGAGCCTG